>PISX010005492.1:0-107257 GCA_004024625.1 Mellivora capensis
AAAAAAAAAAAAAAGGCAACACAAACACACAAAACCAATCAAAGCCATCACACCATGCAAGCCAACTGGGCCTTTAAAAAAATCACTGCCAAGTAGCTGTTTACAAGCTGAACAAATAATTACGCTGCCAGAAGGAAGAAAAGTATTAATTAAAGCTATTCATTAAACCAGCCTCACTCTTCTGTGGGGTTTATCTCGTGGAAGTGTCAGCCAGAGGTTAGGGACGGATTAGCACACAATGGAGGGCTTTGCCAGTTAAATCTCCTCCTTGTGGTTTGCTTTTAATAATAAAGTTGTCATTAAAAGAAAGAATTTAATGATTTTAATTGGGTTTAATTACTTGGAAACTCCTGGAAAACAGATCAGCTTGTTTAAAAGAGGAAGACAAGAAAATGATGGTTGTAAAGAAAAAATAGTTTGATTCACATGTTTAAACAGTGATGTTAAAAAAAAAACAACACCCAACAACTTGGCTTCTTTGGCAGTTTCACAGGAGAACACAGAAAAGAGAAAAAATCTACTTAGCTCAGCAAATGGGTCTATTTGTCCTAACGAGACCGTTACCAAAAAAAAAAAAACGTAGGATAAATCCCTTCACCACTGAGTCACAAAAGAGCCAAGCTGACTGCAAATGATAAAATCATGTTCAAATCTAAAAGAACAAACAAAGATGTCTAAGCTGGTTCCTCTTTGGGAGTTTTAACCGACAACTCAGACTCTTCAATTTGTTTACAGTCTTCGAACAATGTTCTTTCAGCTGGAGGTATCTGGCAGCTTTTAAAGCACTTTCCGAAGGTGTAAATTCAAAGGCAAGAAAAACCCCCTAAAAACAAAAAAACCAGAAATAAGTAGATCTGGATGTGGGGCAGGGGGCCCCATTGTCCTGATTTGCTCACATTGAGGGAGTTCCTGGGGCTTTGGACTTTGAGTGCTAAGACCGAGAAAGTTCCAGATAGATCCCAGGAGATGGTTACCTATGCTAAGGGAGTCACTGTCCAGGACCAAGGGCCACTTGATGGCACAGGAGACCAGTGCATTTTTGGAAGTTCACATAAGTGCTTAGAACAGGGTCTGCCGCCCACCAAGTGCCCACTGCTTCCTCCCAGCATGGACGTGCCCCCAACACTGGGAGTCTTCGGCTTCTCGTTATTTGCCTGGATCACGCTACTTGGGCTTATTGTGCCCTGAGAGGACATTCTTACACAATCAGCAATGTGCTTCTGAGGACTCGGTTCTTCAAAAGACATTTATTTCTTCACTTATTGTTAGTTATGATGATATTTATTATTCATTTACCCTACAAAGACTGTTTGCTACATAGCAGGCTCTGTTCCAAGCACTTCCCATGTATTAACTCACTGAATCCTTCCCCAGGGATGCTATGAGCTGTTACTACACCCATGCTGCGGAGGTGGAAACTGAGGCCCAGAGAGGCAAAATGACTGAGGTCATATGGTTAGGGAACAGAGTAGGCTTTGAACTTGAGCGATCTGGCTTAAGAGCCCAGGTTCTAGACCAGAGGCAAAATTTTCTAGACCAGGTGAACTTTTCTATAAAGGGCCAGTGTTTTAGGCTCTGTGGCCCAGATGGTCTCCACCACTACTCAACTCTGCAGTTGCAGCACAAAAGCAGCCACAGGCAATATGTAAATGGATAAGCATGCCTGTGTTCTAATAAAACTTTATTAAAAAAGAAACACGTGGTGGGCCAGCTTTGGCCCGTGAGATGGATAGAGTTCGCCAGCTCTTGTGGTCGAGCACTATGCTATACTGTCTCTTTGCTCTCAGACAGTGAATGTCCCTTGCTGCACAGAGCCCACATTCTAGTGGAGGGGGAGGGCCACGATAAATAAAAAAACATTTCATTTCAGCTAGGGACAGGTGTTCTGAAGAAAATGAAACATGAAGATGAAGAAAATGAAACGTGAAGAGAGAAACTGAGAAAGCAAGAAGATTAACTATGTGTGGGTGGGTGTTTGGGGGAAAGCTACTAGAGTTGGGTGGGCAGGCAAGCTCTCTCTAAGGCTCTAACACCAGAACAAAGGCCCCAGTGAAACAAAGGAGCTGGCTGCAGGATACTTATGTAGCAGGAACAGCAAGTGCAAAGGCCATGAGGAACAAGGCAGGAACAAGCTCTGTATGTCAGAGAACAGAAAGAAGGCTGTGGAGTGAGTGATTAACTAAGTGGGAGTGGGAGGAGAGAGCCAGGTGGGATAATCAGGTGAGGTCCTCTGATTTATATTCAAAATTGATCACCTGGGCTGCCTTCGCAGTACTATGCCATCCTATCCAGCCAAAAAGCCAGGGAAGTAGGTATTATTATTATTATTATTTTTTTTTTTTTCTTAATTTATTTGTCAGAGGGAGAGAGAGAGCGCGAGCACAGGCAGACAGAGTGGCAGGCAGAGGCAGAGGGAGAAGCAGGCTCCCCGCCCAGCAAGGAGCCCGATGTGGGACTTGATCCCAGGACGCTGGGATCATGACCTGAGCTGAAGGCAGCCGCTTAACCAAGTGAGCCACCCAGGCGTCCCAGTAGGTATTATTATTATACCCATTTCACGATGAAGGTCTGGGGCTCAGTGTATCCTCACCGTCCTAACAGATGGAACTCAGCTCCAGGATGGTTTGCTCCAATCCCACCCCTTCCTCCCCTGTCACTCAGCCCTAGAGGATGTGGGCTGCTTGGACCGTCATCTCTCAGCCCAGAGGCCTCTTTGTGTTGAGGATCAGGAATGTGAGGGGGTTTGGCACGAGCCAATACTGGCCTGGGTTCAGTCTGTAGAGAAGTGAAACAACTTACAAACATGGATGGTGTGTCATGGTATGATGAACAGTGTCAAGGGTCCTATAACCCCCCTACTAGGGAACCTAAAGAATGGGAGGAGCATAGGCAAGAACTAACAATCATTTCGAGTAGCAAAATCAATTTCCTCTTAAATGGTGTCAGAGCGCTCAGCATATTGTCAGTTGGACTCCCAGCATCTAAGAAGGGTTCTGAGAAGGAGCTAGAGGTCACTGCATGTGGCTCATAGACATCCATCAGGACACAGGACTGACTCCTCTTCCCTCACACTTCACCTTAGCTGACAAGGTACAGCATTGTTGAGAGCAACAGAAATTCATTCATCCATCCTTTCATTTATCCTACAAATATTTACTGAGTGTATTTTATGTGCCAGGCACTGTTCCAGGCATTGGGATACATCAGCAAACAAAACAGTCATATAAATAAGTAAAGCAAGATTTGCAGTATGTCTGATGGCAGGGATACTATGTACGGCTGCACAGGTTGTGCACTGCATAACTCCAGGGGAACCGTTCACATAGACCACCATGAAAGTCGTGCCTCCTGGAGTTGAGCAGTGCATATTCTGCACTTCTGCCAGGTGATGGAAAACACTACAGGAAAAAAAAAATATGGCAAAGAATCTGTGTCATGTATGTGGGCTGTGTAGGAGGTGTAGCAATTTCATAGAATGGTTACGGAGGTATTTGCTGAGATGGTGGCATTTCAGAAGATTTTTCAGGGGGAGAGGGAGGAAGCCATGTGGGAAGAGGAGCATCTCAGATAGAGGGAACTGAGTGTTCAAAGGTCCTGAGGTGGGATTGTGTCTGGCAGGTTTGAGTACCACCAAGGAAGCCAGTGTGGCTGGGTCAGAGTGGGGAGGAGAGGAGTACAAGAAGAGGGCTTAGAGGTAATGGACCAGACCCCTTAGGGCCACAGGTAAGGGCATGGACCCTGGTAACTGGCCAGATTACATTTTATCTTCAAACGTTTAATGAACACCTATTACATGCTGGGTAAGATCATGCAGGCTCTTGGCTTCCATGTGGCTTACAACATACATGTGGAAGGGAGTGTTTGCTGTTCTTGTCTGCATAGCACCCAGCCCACCTGCTAGTAATAGCATCGTAAGTGTTTTTCAGGGAGTCTGATTTTCAGCACATCCTATCTGTGTAGTTATGAGGAAGCTGACCCTAACACCAGGGTGACTGGTTCAAGCCAGGTCAAGAAGAGCATTGTCTGGGACTTGGCCAGAACTACTGGGAAAGAGGTAGTCTCTATTTACTGGGGTTACTGAGCTGGCAGGATGTTGGTCTTGTGCTGCTAGGGGGCCATTTTTGCCACCGCAAATGAAAGAAAATCGAGTTCTGCTGACATCGCTTGAGTGCCTGGATTCAGCCACACCTGAAGCCAATAAAGCCCTGAACATTTTGGTTATAAAAGCCAATGAATTCACTTTTCTGCTTGTCAGCTTAAGTTGAGTTTCTGTTACTTATTACTGAATGGAAGTTGATTTGACAGCAATTATGGGCACATCATACATGTTGTGCTAGAAAGTGGGGATCTGAAGACACAGTCACTATATTTCTGCACTTGAGAAGCTACAGTCTAGTTGGGGAGACAGGCAAGTAAAGAGGCAATAAAACATCTAGTGATAAATGCTGTAAGAGGGCAAGTGCAGGGTGCTAAGGGAGCACACAGGAAGGATGCCCAACCCTGGACAGTCAAGGAAAGCTTCCTGGAGGTGGAGACATCCAGGATAAGACCTGAAGGCTAAGTGAGAATTAGCTGGGCAAATTGGTGGCAAGTGAGAACAGCAATCCTGCTGGAGGGAACAGCACAAAGGTCCAGAGTTTCTTGGTGCAACTGCAAAGCTGCAGCCTAAAAGTATAAACTTGAGAATCTCAGAGCTGAAGGGGGAAAGGATATAGAAGGGTCTGGAAGCTGGCCTGTAGAATTTGGGCTTCATTCTGTACACGAGGCACCAAAGACAGCCAGACTGACAGAGACTAAGCAGCTCACACGTATGAACAGAATGGGCTGGGTGTAACAGGGCCTTGCTGTCAGTCATTCTCTAACTCCCGCCGCGAGAAATATTTAACTTTCCTCTTGACTCTTCCTAGAAAGACAACAGTGCAAGGGAGAGTAATGATGACTGATACCTGGCCCTCGGCAATGGGGAGTTGTGGGGACTGTGGCAATCTGGGGCCCACCGGCCCCACTGAGAGGGGCAGCTCCAGCCAAGTGATGCCATTTGGGACTGTGGGTGCCTCATGGCCAGACTTTCTGATTTTTTTAAGAGAACCCAGAAATCTGAATTTTTATGTGAAATCTCCCAATTTTATTTTTTAAAAAGATTTATTTATTTGAGAGAGAGAGTCTGCACGTGCACACATGAGCAGGGGGAGGGGCAAAGGGAGAGGGAGAGAGACTCTTAAGCAGACACCCTGCTGAGCTTGCGGTCTGATCTCACAACATGAGCCAAAACCAATATCTGGAGGCTCAATCAACAGAGTCACCCAGGGGCCCCACGAAATCTCCTAATTTTAAATGCTGGCAACTAATTTTAAAAATGCAACAAAAAATATGGTTGAGAATCACTTGTGGCCTGTAGACCCCTTTCCTTCCCCCTAGCATGATGTCTGGCATAGGGAAGAACTGGGTTGGAGTGAAGGTCTGAACGTTGGCCCTAGAACTGGGGGCCTTGTGATTGGTGTCGTGTGCTCTAAGTGGCCTTGGCACTCAAAATGGCCTTTGGAGCTCTTGGGTCTGACTGCTTCTCTGACACTTACTAGCTTGGCGTTCTGGGGCAGTGTCCTTCTGGGTAGAATGGGTATATCACCCCATCTGCCTTTGTGGGTTTGTCTTGAGGACCAAGGGGATGACTCGTGACCCAGTATCACGTACATGGGGGGAGGGATTTTATCCCTATACTTGAAGGCTTCTGGGTATGGTTATATGCTACAAACTGAAAGTCACCATAAAAGTAAATACTTTTTTTTTTTTTTAGCTTTTACACACATAAATTTGACAATGAACGAAATGAACCAATTCCTCGAAAACCACAAACTCCCAAAACTTGCCCAGGGTGAACTAGCAGCAAGCACTGAAGGGATCAAAGTCACGGTTGAGAACCTCCTGGAGAACAGAATCTCCAGGTCCAGATGGTTTCACTGGAGAATTCTACCAAACAGCTCAAGAAGAATTAGCACCAATTCTCCACAGTCTCTTCCAGAAAACAGAAGATGATGCCTCCCAACTCATTTTATAAGGTCAGTGTTACCTTGATCCCAAAACCCGATGAAGGAATTATTAAAAAAAAAAACAAAAAACAACACCAACTCCTCAACTGGTCTTTTGAGGTCCGGGGGGCAGGAGTATTATTCCAATTTTACAGATGAGCAAACCCCTCTCTCGTTCCTACATATTTTCATCAGCTCAAAAGAAAACCCCATACCCACAAGGCTGTTGCTCCCTGTCCCTCCATCCCCCCAGGCCCTGGTAACCCCCTGCCTGTGTTCTTTCAGTATGGATTTCCAGATTCTGGATATTTTGTAGAAATGGGACCACATGACGCATGACATTTGCATTGGGCTTCTTACACGTAGTGCAACGTTTTTAGGGTCTGTCCCTGTCGTAGCACAGATCAGCACACCATGCATTTTTATGGCCGAAAAACATTCTATTGTACGAACAAACATCCCAAGATGTGTTTATCCATTCATCTGTTGATAGACATTTCCAAAGAAATTCTACAACTGCATATTTCTACTTTGAACTAGGCCCCGTGGGGGGGACTTGGGTCAGAGCTTTCCCCCTTGGCCATTAGAAGGACCTATAAGTTTACTCATTCACAGAGGAATTGGGGGAAGCAGGCAGGGTGGGGGGAACCTCCTAATTCCCCGTCAAAGTCAGCCCCCAACACGACCATGCTGATACCTTCCTGCCATTCACGGAGTGACACCCTCATCCCCAGAGGCTCACAGCAAAATCCAGCGATCTTGGAGCAGCTCAAGAGCCCTATTGTTGGAAAATAAGTACCATCAAAAGTGCAGGTGGGGCGAGGGGGAAGGCTGCCTCTCAACCTGCTAGTTAAGCATAAGGGAAAATTGTTCCCATTATTTAGGTTCGCAGGGTGCCTGGGATTTTTTTTCATGCCTTATCATTGTGAGCACCAACCCCTATATTTACAGAAGACAAAGAGCTTCTCGCTCGAGCCCAACCAACAATCTGTTGTAGGTTTTGCATAGATTTAAATCCCCCTTATTATTATTACTTTTTTTTTTCAGATCCCCTTCAGCATTCACGGCAAGGTAGAACTAAAGAAGGGAACAACAAAACAAAACAAAACGTTGGTGAAAGAAGTCTTGGGAAGCGGTCGGCATCTGCTAAATTTGTGGGCGGAAAATCAGGGGTCTTAACCAGCTTGAAAAGCTGCAACCTAAGTTGATTCTGCAAGGAAATTGTCCCTCTCCAAGCAGCAGAGAGCACAGGGCTTCAAAGAAAGTCCCTGCTAATGAACACTTTTCTGACAACCCCAAACCATCTCTAAAATATATTTTATGTTGGAAATAATCCTTTAATGTCCTAAAATACATAAGCAGAGGCACTTGGCATGGAGACCCTCTTGCTCAGGGAAGCGCTATTACAGGGGATTAACTCTACAAAGGGTACTACCCCCTGCCCATGGCCCCTGCAACTGTCATTCACCTCTAGGACATCCTTCAAAGCGTTTCCAACCTCTTCCTCACCCCCCCCACCCCCCAAATGACAACCACACACGCTTGCTTGCTTCTGGCCCTAATGGATGGAGCGTAGCTGCCTTCAAAGTCGCCATCCCCGGTCCCACAAAGAAAATAATCACCGCTCTGGAAGGCCAATCCAAGCCCTCATTTCTTTATTAGCCACAAAGACTAAATACCTTTCACTTAACTGAAAAGAGAGCTGGAGGGGGAAAAACAAAGATTTAAATACAAGGTTTAACCCCCAGTGGGGGAAAGAAATCTCCGACTTCCTCAGAAAATCCTTTCCAAATTGTAGTCATCTTGACTTAATCCACATCTACCGAGTGAATTAGGCAGTATTTATTTTGAAAATCTATTTTATAGAGTTCCAAGGACTCTGTTTTCCTTGGGCAGGGCTGACTGCCTTTCAGAGCTGGAGGCCGCTGCGAGGGCCCCGCCAGGACTTTAAACTTCCAAGGTGCTAGCCTCACATGGCTAACACAGAGTCAATAAACACAGCTGAGCCCGGAGAAATTGGAAGGTTTTCTCATTAAAGAAATAAAATAAACAGATGTCCTTAAGCACTTTGGCTTGTGTTTGTCAAAGGATGGAAAGCACTGGATGTCTGAGCGGCAGAAGCAAATTAGAGCTGCATCTCAAGGTAGACGGGGTAAAAAGAAAGAGAAGGAAAGAATCCGTGGGCCTCTGAATTAACTAATAGTCCTCCAGGGAGGGCACTTTTGATTTGAACCGTAGCAACTTCTACAAATAGTTTTTAACTGCTGGGTCATAAAACCGGGGTTTTTTATTTCTTCTCAGTCTGTAAAGCGGTAACGGACAGGCTCAGCCATGTATCGCCGACTGGATCTGATTGAATCCTGATGGCACTGCGCTGGGTATTGGATTCCGGAATCTGAGCCGGAATCACGTAATGACACCCTCTGAGGAGTGGGGGAGGGCTGTGGCTGGTCGGAAGGGGCAGAGGAGCCGTGGTGGGGGGAGGCTATGGGTCTAGAGCCCAGATCTGGCCAGGCTCGCTCTACCCAGCCTTTTCCAGACGCACAAAGACACTGGCGGGCGGGCCGGATCTTTGAGAAAAGTTGTCACTAAGTGAGTTCATAGCTTATGTCTTGTGGCACAGACTGATGTGTGAAGGAATCACCTGCGAGTCAAGTTTAAATGTCCATTCTGGCTCAGCACATCTGGAACCTGAGACTCTGCATTTCTAACAGGTCCCTGCTGATGGCAGGCCCCAGACCACACTTCACATTGCCGGGACGGCTTATGGGACAACAGGGTTCTGCTGATGAGGAAGGACTTCCCCATTCCTGAAATCGGGAGGAAGTATGAACACTCGGACCTCCTTGGAATCTTAGTCTGTGTCTCCCCAGAAGCAGCCCCTGGGATGCTGGTGCGAACAGTTTAGCTGGGAAGAGACCCTAGAAGCATGGGTGGCACAGTAGAGAAGTGGGGGCCGGGGAAGGAAGTCAACACCCAGGTGGGTCAGTGAGTGGGTCACTGCTGTGTGTAACTGGGAACGTCTCGGAGACTGTGAAGAACCCCCCAGGGTGTCACAGATCCTGGCAGAGGGAAGCCATCGCACCCACAGGAATGGGGAGGGCTACGGGGACGGGGTGGAGCATTCACAGTGCCGCTGGAACGAAAATTCCATCCTCGCCACCTCATGATGATGATGGCGATGTGAGTCTATCGCCAGGTAATCCCAGCAAGAGAGGAACCACAGCAGTAGGCGCTATGACAAGCTCCATGGGGCTCTGAGCCATCGGGAGGGGGTTTAGACCTCATCAGGAAGGGCGGAGAGAGCCCTGGGTGCAGACACTGGGTGAGGAATCTCCCTTCCAGCTGCTGGAGGAGGGGAGTCGGAGCAGGCGGCAGGGCTTTACATACTCTGAGTGAACAGACCCCCCTCCACCACCCCATCATGACAGCGCACCTAGGCAGATGCTCATGAGGAAGGAGATGGCCTGCGCTTCTGAGAGGACGCTAAAGGCACAGTTTAGAATGAACTGACAAAGCTTCAAGGCCCCTGGAGGGAACCAGGGGCCAGTAATCTCTGCCCCCACACATCCCAAACACTCTGGGAATAACTTGGCATTGGTGGGTCACAAAGGTAAGTGTCTCTTGGGACAAAGGAGGGACTGACTATCCAGAGGGTGTCATTACGTGATTCTGACTCAGATTCTGGAATCCAATACCCAGCGCGGTGCCATCAGTCCACTGTCCAGTGAGGGGGCTGAGGGGCACCTGAGGGCATATATCCCGTCAGAGGTCCCCGCTCTTTGAAAGCTCAGGCTTGCTGTTGCCAGACCTCCCCAGTTTTCAAGAGAAGTGAGACATCCAGATTTTTATGTAAAATATCCAGATTTAAAAATACTGGCAAGGCGCACAGGTGGCTCAGTTGATTAAGCATTGGACTCTCGGTTTTGGTTCAGATCATGATCTCAGGGTCCTGGGATTAGCCCCGTGTTGGGCTCTGTGATGGGCACAGAGCCCGCTTAGGATTCTTTCTCACCTTCTCCCTCTGGCTCTCTCCCCACACGCGTGTGCTCTCTCTTTCCCTCTCACTCTCTCTAAAAAAAAAGGAGGAGATATAGGGTGCCTGGGTAGCTCAGCCGGTGTAGCATTTGCCTTCGGCTCAGGTCATAATCCCAGG
Source organism: Mellivora capensis (assembly GCA_004024625.1). Lineage (NCBI taxonomy): Eukaryota > Metazoa > Chordata > Mammalia > Carnivora > Mustelidae > Mellivora > Mellivora capensis. The sequence goes on from PISX010005492.1 coordinate 10,183, forward strand.
GTTCTGGGATCAAGCCCTGCATTGGGCTCCCTGCTCAGTGGGGAGCCTGCTTCTCTCTCTCCACTTGCTCCTCCCCTCTGCTCATGGTCTCTCTCTCTCTCTCTCTCTCCATCAAATAAGAAAATAAATAAAATCTTTTTTAAAAAAGAGACATAAGAAAATACCAGCAATGAATTGAGAGCTTCAAGAAATGCCTGGGGGCCAGACGAAACCTGTCTTTAGGCCACATTTGGCCCTGCATTGTTGGTTTGAAACCTTGAATCTTTTCGGATTCAGCAAGGCATGGCCCCCCAAAGGCGCCACGTGGACAGAAACCCTGGATAGGACTCTGCTCAGGCAGGCATCAAGGGTCACCTGGCTCCAGCCCAGGTCCCCCACCTGCCAAAATGTCCCCAGCTGCTAGCCTGCCTAGATGGGCCCCTTGCACAATACTCCACGGCCTTCGCTGAGCCCCTGCTGTGGGCCAAGCTCTGGGTGAGGCCAGGCCAGGCTGGCACCTAGCATCCTGGCCCCAGAGAGATGCTGACACGCCCCTGTCTTGTCATGTGTGTGGACATCTGTTCCCTCGAGGGCAGGCGCCCTGGAATCTCACTTCTGCAGTGCTTGCAATCACACGCACTTAAAAACTCCCTGCCCACAAGCTATTTATTTATTTGTTTATTCAACAAATGTTTGTCAAGCAGATGTACCGGGCACTGCTGGGTGCCAGGGGATGAAGTCATGAGCACATCAGATCCAGTCCGTGCATCCTTGGAGTTCATGGTCATGTAGAAGAGTTCACCCCAGCGGCTTTTCATTTTTACCCTGAGAACATTCATATGGATGTTCTCTCAGGGGCTGCCTCTCAGATGCGTGGTTGGGAGCAGTGGGCTGCACCCTGGCTTTCATCCCATCCAAGCTGGGCGACTACGACTGAATCACCGCACCTCTCTGAGCATCAGTTTCTCCAGAAATGGTTGTAAGAGGAGCAGCCATGCCTTACAGGCTTGTGGTGGAGATTCAGTGAGACAGAACGTGCAAAAAAGCTCGAGAGCCCTGAAGGTTGGTTGTCACAGTGCGTTCTGTGCGGGTGGGTAGGTGGGGCAGCATGGGTGTTCTTCTCGTGGGGAAGGCAGAGAAGGTTAACGTGGAATTCTGGGCAGTGGTTAGGGGTAGGGTTTCTCAACCACAGCTCTATGGATGTTTGGGGTCAGATCAATCTCTGTGGGGCGGGGGGCTGCCTGTGCATTGCAGGATGTTTCCCGGCATCCCTGGCCTCCAGCCACTAGATGCCAGGAGCACCCCTCTAAGTTGTGAAAACCCAAAGTGGCTGTGACATTGCCAAATGTCCCTTGGGGGCCAGGTCACCTCCAGTTGAGAGCCACTGAGTCAGAGCACTGCTGTTGACTGTATGGTGACGTGGAAGGATCCAAAACCACAGAGCAGAAGGAAAGAAGTGAGAAACATGGGGTATTTAAACAACGCCGTTTACAGATGTGACATAAATGTACACAAAAAATCCCAGTACATATGTCACAGGAAGACAAACAGAATCTACCACATTGAAACATGGGGAGAGGAGGAGGAAGATCCAAATGGGCCTAAAGGGAAACACACATTGTACCCCCATGAAACAAGAGATGGGCTTTGCGTGCACAAAGAGTATGAATAACTCAGCGTCTGCATGTGAGGTCCAACTTAAAAAATAATAGTGCTCACAGCAGAGTACTTGGCATAAAGCACACTGTGCAAAAAATAGGAGAATTTGTTCAAGAGGAATTTGCTAGTTGGTAATAGGGGGTGAATAGGTCAGGTCTCTTCAGAGGAAGACCCTAGACAGAAAATAGGACATCTCTGTAGCCCAGTGCAGGAGAGTGAGGAATTGTGTTGTGTTCTTCATCTGTGGTTGGTTCCTCCTCCAAAATATTTCCAGATTGCCACACTTCTCACTGCTCCACCTCTCCTACCCTAGTCCAAACAACCATTGTCTTTCAGCTGAACTGTTGCAGTAGCCTGCTCACTGGTCTCCCTGCTTCCACCCTTGCTCCCCTGTGCTCTACTCTCCCCAAGGGAGCAGCCAGAGGGATTCTTTAGAAATAGAATTCAGATCCTGTCCTTCTTCTACTCCCAGCCTCCATGGCTCCCACTTCAGAGAAAAAGCCTGGTGTGTTATTACTCTCATCCTTGCTTGCTCTGCTACAACTTCCTCGCTGTCCCTAAAACTCACCAGGCAAACTTCTGCCTCAGGGCCTTTGCACTTGTTGTTCCCCCTGCTCTTCCACCAGATACCTATCTGTTCCTCTACCTCCTTTAAGTCTTTTTTTTTTTTTTTTTAAGATTTTGTTTATTTATTTGGGAGAGAGAGAGCATGATTGGTGGGGAGGGGCAGAGGAAGAGGGAGAAGCAGACTCCCTGCTGAGCAGGGAGCCTGACGGGGAGCTCAATCCTAGGGCCCTGAGATCATGACCTGAGCTGAGGGCAGACATTGAACTGACTGAGCCACCCGGCACCCCCATTTAAGTCTTTATTCAACATTCAGCTTCTCCATGAGGCCTCTTCTCAAATTTAATTTCAATCTCTCTCCCCTGAAATACTTGAAATACTTCTAAGAACACCATCCACAAAGTGAAAAGACAACCCACTGAATGGGGAAAACATATCTGCAAATCACATATCTACTGTTGCAAAATGTTGCAAATCGTGTGTGTGTGTGTATATGTATATATATGTGTGTGTATATATATGTCATGTAATTATACATATCATATATAATCATGTATATTTATATATTTATATATTTATAAATTATACATCTCTAGAATATATATATATATCCAGAATATATACAAATCTCTTAAAAGCCAATAAGAAAAAGACATAAACCAGTTGAGAAGTGGGCAAAGAATTTGAATAGCTATTTCTCTAAAGAGGAAACTACAAGTGGCAAATAAGCACAGGAAAACATCATTGTTAACGTAAGTAGTCATTAAGGCTGTACGAATCAAAACTACTGGGAGGTCCCACTTCACACGGATCGGGAGGACTTTAACTGAGAAGACATGCACAAGTTAATGAGGAGGTGGAGAAATTGGACCTTACCCACTGCTTAGAGGACCATAACATGGGGCAACAACTCTGAAAAACAGTCCAGCAGTTGGTCAAAATGTTAAGCCTAGAGTTCCTATAGGACCCAGAAATTCCACTCCTGGGTATATACCTAAGAGAACTGAAGACATATGTCCCTGCAAAAGCTTGTCCTCAGGTGCTTGCAGCAGCATTATTCATAAAAGCCCCAAACCCAGCTGTCCCTCAACTCATGAAGGGACAGACAAAATGCAGTATAGTCCGTACAAGGGAGAATCACACAGCAATGAGAAGGGATGGAGTCCTGGTACCCACTACGGCATGGATGGATCTCAAAAACTAAGTGATGCTAAGTGAAAGACGCTGGTCACAAAAGACCACATACTGTAGAATTTATTTTATAAGAACTCTCTAGAAAAGGCAACTCTATGGAGACCAAAAGTAGATGAGTAGTGACCAGGGACTGGGGGGAAACAGGGAGTGACCGCTGAGGGACACGGGGTTTCTTTTTGGGGTGATGACAATGTTCTAAAGTTAGATGGTGGTGATGGTTGCACAACTCTCGAGATCCTAAAAACCAGTGATTTGTACGGGCTGAAATGTCCAGGTAGAGCACATGGATTCTATCTCCAGAAAGCTGTTATTAAAGAGACACACACCACTGGTCCTGGAGTTGAGTTTCCAATTGGTGCTGAGCTCCCTGGAACGCAAGGCACAAGGGGAGGAGTCAGCGCTGACCTACGGCGAACCCAGGGGCGGCGGCCCTGCTGATGAATCCCTCTTAGAGTCCTTTCCCGGCCACAGGGAAAGAAAGACTCCTGACCATCTTGCATTTGCCTGATCCAGGATGGAAAAAATGGAGTTCAGGGACTGCTGGGAGTGAGGTGGGAGGAGGAGAGGTTAGGGAAGAGGCGGTGACTGCTGGCTGCTCCAGCTCTCCCGGGAATATCTAATGGATCCACAAGATGAGGGAGGTAAGCTACCAAAGGGGGATGCTCTGGCTCTGAGCACCGGGTAGGCAGAGATGGAAAGGAAGTGGAGAGATGACAGCCTCGAGCAGCACATGCCTCTGATTGGGAACAGGAAGAGAGCCCAGTTTCTGTTTGAAAATTCAAACACTCTGTTTTGAATCATTCCTTAATCATTTTAGCTCTGTTGGTCTTGTTTCCCTAAGTAAACAGCAAGTTACCCCTTTGGCTGTGACCGCAGTTGGTATGATTTCTGCTTTCTATACAGTGCTCAATGCAGTGGCCACAAGCAAAGAGCCATGGGGCCTTGGCATGGATGTATAGGGTGTCTCGCCCTTCAGAACCCATTCTGGACCTCCATAGTCCTCACCCTCTTCTAGAAAGAGCATTTCAATTTCCTTTGGGAAACATTCCTCCCCCATTCTGTGCATTTAGTTGGGATGGAGCTGACCTGTTCCTCCACTCTCTCTGGGCATTGGCCCCTGATCTAGCCTGGCTAATCAGAGCCACAGAGGTTGGGCCAATGAGAGTCAAGCCTGGGAGCTGTGCTTGAATTCCAGGAAGTAGGTCTTCTTTTTCAATTGGGATTGCTGACAGGGAGTTGCTATATGAAGAAAGTCAGCTGAGGGATACAGAAAGACCAAGCCCTGAAAACACTGCTGGTGCTCCTGGATTCAGCCCAGCCTGAATTCCAGTTACCTCTGAGTTGTTCAATTACTGTGATCCAATAAATATCTTTATAGCTTAAATACTCCCTGCTTCAAATTGACTCCTGCTTGATACCAGCTTTTAATAATGAGCTTCACATAGCTATAGCTTCTAGAAAAAGTGCAAAGAGAAAGAGCTGTGGACCAAAAGTCAAGGCCATGTATTTTAGTTCTAAGGAGGCATGTATTGCATGGAGCACTGGTGTTATACGCAAACAATGAATCATGGAACACTACATAAAAAAATAATGATGTACTATATGGTGACTAACATAACACAATAAAATAAAACAAAAGGGGCACCTGGGTGGCTCAGTGGGTTAAAGCCTCTGCCTTCGGCTCAGGTCATGATCCTGGGGTCCTAGGATCAAGCCCCGTATCAGGCTCTCTGCTCGGCGGGGAGACTGCCTCCCCCTCTCTCTCTGCCTGCCTCTCTGCCTACTTGTGATCTCTGTCAAATAAAATAAAATAAAATAAAATAAAATAAAATAAAATAAAATAAAATAAAATAAAATAAAATAAAATAAAATAAAACAAAATGAATACCCTGACTATATCACCTTCCTGTGCCTCAGTTACTCTGTCTGCAAAATGGGGGCCACACTCTTATTCCTCTGGGTTCTCGATACTTCTCTGACTTCCAAGTATATTGCTGTAGCCAAGATTTCTCTTTGGAGCTTTAGACCTACAAATATGATTGCCCTCTGGAATCTTTTTCCTCAACATTTTCCTCTTTCATTGTTCTTCCCCTTATTAGATGTAGATGGTACTTTGTGCTAGGAAACGCTAGCTGTCCACCGATATCCACTCTTTCTTTCTCCCTCCAGAATAATAGAATTCCTGAATGTCAAAGGGGCATGTGACTGGACTACATTTCCCAGACTCCCTTGCAGCTACATGCAGCCACATGATCAAGTTTCAGCCAATGGGATGTGAACAGAAATGCTATATACAGATTCCGAGTCTGGCCCGTAACAGAGCGGGGGACAAATAAAAATAAAGTAAAATAAAGAAGGGCTAATTCTCTTTTTCCTGTTCCCCCTGCCCACTGACTGGAGCATACACATGGGGGTGAGCTAGGTTTTATCTTGCCAGTGAGGGTGACGTTCTGGGATGGCAGAGGACAAGTAGGGCCTCGGTGCCTCGTGCTGCGTAGCCGCCCTCCTGGCTTGAGCTGCTGACACCTGCACTGTTAGGAGGAAGAAATAAATGGTCTTGCATAAGCCATGGTTATTTTGGGTCTCTCTTGGGGTGCCTGGCTTTTGCAAATTAAAAAAAAAAAACACCTCATTCCTCACCTAAGGGAAAGCTGGGGGAGGGGGTGGTGAATTCTAGAACTGGAGTGAATATGGCACAGGGGACTTGGATGCTCCAAGAGCTTCTCATCTCAGTTTTCTCTGGGCATCCTGGGGGCTCCCGGGGAGGCAGGTGAGCCTGGAATATGACTCTTATTCTCTCCTGGGTGATCTTACTCTCTCTGGGCCTCAGTTTCTCCTTCTGTACTATGGAGACTATTTGGGCATGGTGGTCTCCTAGGTCCTTCCAACTGTGACTTTCTGTGGTTCTGAAATTCTAGGACAGTTGGAACTCAGATGCCAGTGGGGCCAGAATGCTCCCATAAGTGGATTAAACAGGCCAAGTGGGGGCTGTGGTTGGGCTGCAGAGCGGACCGCACCCCCCCCCCCACCAGGCCAGTCACTACTCAGCTCCCGTTGATTGCTGCCACATGAGAATGTAGGATTGCCAGATTTTCTAATTTTTCAAGAAGAGCTGGAAATCTGGATTGTTTTGGTCTCTGCAATCTCCTGATTTTTAAATGTTGGCGACAAAAATCACATTTTTTCAAACACTCTAGGGGCCAAACAAAAATGTCTGCAGGCTGAATTTGGTGGTTGGCCACCAGCTAGGCATTTTTTGTTTTGATACTATTTCCCTTCCTTCCTTCCTTCAACAAATATTTATTTGAAGCCTTCTAAGTGGGGGGTACTGTTCTTTGCACTGGGAATAAAGCAATGAACAAAACAGGGCAAAAAAATGTGCCTGTCATCATGTAGCTTTCGTTCCAGTGGATCGTCCTGACTTACTCATGCAACAAATATTTATTGAGCAATTCTGTTCCAGGCACCGTTTGGCTGGGTAGGTAAAAAAGTGTTCACAGCCCCTGCCCTCATGGTACGTATAGCCTAGAAGGGAGATAGGCGGTGAGTGCGTAATAGAGATGAAAAACATAGTAATAGCGAGAGTTGTAATTTAGATAAAGGGGAGCGGTCAGCTAAGTACTCTTGGAGGAAGCTACATTTAAAATGCGAACTGAAAGTAAGATTCTTCTAGTAAAAGAACATGCTACAGCATTCTAGACTACAGCAGAGGCTTCCGGTGTGCCCGTTTTCCATATCCCCTCAGCTGTGTCCCTTCCTGTACACGCAGAGGCTTTCAGTTGTGAGCGCTGTGCTCTGTGGCATTCTTGGGGCAGGCCAGAAGGGTAGGGAGGTAACAATTCAGCAGAAGCCCTCAGCCTATGATGGCAGGGAAGATGCAAATACATATCCCAGTATCCTCACTCGTCGGTGGTCCGCTCGGAGGTATGTCCTACAGAGTCTCCCAGGGGCCCCAGGGACCTGCAGTGGTTATAACAAATTTATGCAACGCGTATTGGCCCCTCCCCTCCCTCGTCTCACTTTCCCACTCTACACCTGGTGCGTCCTGGGAGAAACCCAGCAGAGATGCGAGAGAATGTGGCCAGCTTTGAGGACAGAAAGTAACTTAGGATGAGTAGTGGGAAACGGGGCTGCAGAGCGGGGCAGGAGTTAGCTCATGAAGGGCCTTGGGAGGCTGGGATTAGTGTTTGTCCACGGGGAAGCCAGTGACCGTTTTCCAGCAGGGAAGTGACATGATTCCCCTAGGCTTGGGCTGTGGGATGAGCCCTCTCTGTAAGCAGCTGTAAAGGGCAAGGTCCACAGCTGGCGGTGGAGGTAGCTCGGATTAGGTGGTTGGATTAGGGTTGGAGAGAGGATCACGTGGCACGGGCTCAGAAAGGCTCTCTGGGCTTTGTCCCTGTCTTGAGGATGCCCAAAGTTCGGTTTCAGGAATGGTGGTGACAAGACACAAAGACCGAGATTACACAGCCTTACTCAATCCCCGAGAGCCCAGCTGTTGCACGCAGCCGTGGGACCTCAGAGTGGGCTACCTCTAAAGGCAAGAAGGGGGAAGGCATACTTTTTAGGGGGTGGGGGCTTTACCGGGGTGGTTAGAAAAGCCCTAAGACACCCAGACTAGCAGGTAACTCACTACTGCAGCCCCTTTGGGATGGCCCCACTTTTTGCCATGGCTGCCAAGTCCACTCTGGTCTTTTTAGCAGCTCTGGACTCTGCCATCCTTTACCGAAACTGTGCTCCATCCAAGATCGCACGCCGGATTTCCCGCAGGCACTGCTAGACATATTAACGGCGTCCCTACGTGGCAAGAGATTTCTGCACCATCGACACCATTTCTATATTCTTTACAACATAATGGCAGATGATAAATCTATCTTGCTAATTACACATCCAGCTTGTTATAACCCCCATAAAAAACACGAGCAGCTGGAAAAGCCATGAGGTGATGTCAAATCATATTCCTGGTCTCTAAACAGAAACAGAAGTATTTTCCAGGCGCTGGTGAGTCTCATGGTTCCTACCCATGCGTGGAAGCAGCTGCCAACAGGTCGCTCGCCTCGGAGATGACAGCTTGCCTGTTCTCTAAAGCTTTGCCTCACCACCCCCACCTGTCTCCCCGAAGAGACGGCCTCCACATGTGGTTTGCTGGGAAGCCAACGGGGCGAATGCAGAGAACCGGCAGGCTGTGGGTGTGAGCTGCTGGGTTCACTTTTGCTTTATGAAGGTGGTTTCAGTGTTTCTTCCATTCACCACCACTCAGCCGATAACATTTGCCCCAAATCCTAACTGCAGGGTTCCCTGACATACTTTGTCCACGATGCATTTGCAAAGCTGTTGCAAAGGTCCACGCTGGAACAGACAAGATGCTTCCCCCTCGTCTCAGAAAAACGGAAGGAAAATGGAATTCATCTGCTGGGGACACTAAGATAAACAACAGGGAACTAGAAAAATACTTTACCTCGTTTTTTTTTAGCTAAGATTACTGTTTTTGGCTGCCATGTATCCTCGCCCTCTTAGGAGGGAGACAGCCGAAGACTCTGAACTTATATCCCATCAAGTGAACGGTGAGCACTTCATGTGTTGGAAGGAAGGCATGGGGGACGACAGAAGGAGAAGCTAATTAAATTTTCACATGTTGAGGGAACATTCCATAGGAGCTCTCAAACCCAGACTGACCTAGAGGGGCAGCTTTTGCTGGAGAAGCCGCCTCAATAAACTGCCCCCACAATTCCCAGGACAAACCAGCTGGATAGACCGTCATGTTGGAAAAAACAACAACAACAAAAAAAGAGACAGAAAGAGAAGAGACAAAATGGATTCTTACCTTCCCGTATCTGGACGCGAAAGTCCCGGTGAGTAAGGAGTGAAAAATAATTATCGTCTCATCCAAATCCCACACGAACACACGCTGTGATGAAAGAAAGGAAGAGAATGGAGACAAATGGACTCGCTTGCTTCTGACTTAATGTCTGCAGAAATTAATTCCCTGGGAGGAGAAGGAAATCTTGAAAAACATTATCTTTAAGTTATAAAACATGTGACTCAGTGATGTGTCACTGGGTCCCCATCCAACCTTAGCCGTGTAAAGTGTATTCTGATGGCCAATTTTGGGCTCCTATCAACCCAGAGATGCCAGAACCAAGAAGCCTGTTCTTGCCTTCCACATAAAAGCTCAAAAATGGAGGAGCTCAAGCCAAAAACAACAATAAAGATCATATAACTCATTTGAAAAAATGAAGTACTACCTTTTTTGCATTTACTGCTCACCATAAGCCCAACTACTTCTCAATACTCCTGTTTTTAGTAATTCTGGTGTTTACCTCCATAACATATTTATGCCTTCTTTATTTACCAGTTTGCCAACTTTAGATAATAGCTCTTGACAGAATAATGCAAAAGATAAGAGTTTAGCTCATTTCTCTAGGACTTTACATTTTTCACATATGTGAGCCCCGTTAGTTCAGAGACCATCCACTCTGGACACTCTCCCCGGCTGAAACAGTGAGTCCGCCATGGAAGACTCTGGCTGTTGGTGTCCCCACCCCCTCCCCAACCTCCTTCTTGTTCTCATTTGAGCAGTGTTAGCCTTCCTTTCCCACCGCCAAAGAGGATAGACTGCTTCGTGCGTTTCCTTCCAGGGCTGTACTTCAATCTTCTGTGCTCCGTCTAGATGTTGGCTTTCAAGGTTGGTGACCAGTAATGAGCACCCACATCTTGTGATTACATTTCACTGCAGAGGCAAGGAAACTGCTGGGATTTCGCTTCCTTCTCTGCGTGTCCAGTGTCCTAACCCCCGAACCACTTTCAGGAGACCGTTCCTCCCACTAAGGTCACATCCTTTCCTGTGCTCCTTCTCAATTAAAATCATGCCATATCCTGGTTTGTTCACATAGGAGCCATGCCTGTCTGGAATAACATTTTGTTTTTGCAGGAGTTTATTAATTGATTTAATTCTTTTCTTGTTTCCAAGGATGTGTCTTTTTTTTTTTTCAATGATGTGTCTTTATTAGAATCTTTAATTCAGCCACACCCTCTGTATCAAAGATGTTCTTCCTCAGTGACAGAATGTTCCAGTGTGTACTGGATCATCTTCAGGCTTGCTGCAGAGCTAGTAGCATCTTGAGATGTCCTTTTACTGCATTTCCAGACGAGATCCACTGTTTCTTGGATCCCAAGGCTCTCTCTTTGTCTTCTTGTCTGTCTGTCTGTCTTTCTTTCTCAAAATATTTTATTTGAGAGAGAACAAGGGAGTACAGGCGTGAGGGGGGAAGGAGTGCAAGTGGGGAGGAGCAGAAGAGGAGGGAGAGGGACAAGCAAACTCTGCGCTGAGTATACAGCCCATCTTGGTGCTCAATCCCAGGCACACGAGATCATGACCTGAGCTGAAACCAAGAGTTGGATGCTTAACCAATGGAGCCATCCAGGTCCCCTCTCTCTTGCTTTTCTTCTTTGTTTTACCTGAGTACATCCTTAAGCTGCTTCTTCTGAAAGGGTGCTTAGAAAGTAGAATTCCTACATATCTGATCTATCTTGATTTTCCTCTATGGTACCTCTGGGTACAGAATTCCAATTGGAAAATAATGTCCTCCAGATGTTGGAAAGCATGCCTCCGTTAGCTTGATGCTCAGTGTGACTGGTGAGAAGTGTCATGCCTCACGGATCTTCAGTCCTATGTAGGTTTTGCTTTCTGTCCCCCTCTTGGACACTTTAGGATCTTTATATTTGTAAACCTCAAGTTCCATGAGGATAAACCCAGGTGTGGCCTTTTGGCATTCACACTGTTCAGTACCTCGCAATTTCAATCTTATTTTTAAAAATGATTTCCTCCCACCTTTTCCACTGTTTACTCTTGCTGGAATTCCCAGCAGTCAAATTAGACCTTTTTTTGATGGATAAGGCTTTTACTTAAAAAAATATATTCTCTATAATTTTGTCTTTTTGATCTATGTTCTGGGAACTTTCTTAAATTTCCTTTAAACCCTTTAAATCCTTCCATTAAACTTCTGATTCTGTCATTTAAAAAATTTCCAGTGACTCTTATTTTGTCTCTGAGTTCTTTCTTTCCTAAGAGCCTCCGTTTCTTATTTTATGGATGTAAGAGCTCCTTTGGATCCTTATAAGAAAACCAATCAGAATTTTCCTACATTCCTGTTTCTTAAATTACCTTTCACTTGTCCTATTACCTTATCCTGGCCTTATTTTTCACATTGTTGGTTTTCCTGGTGATCAGTGTGTTTAAGAGCAAGGGGCCTGACTGACTGTATGTGTAGCTGGTGTTGGGGCCAGAGGCCAAAGTCACGTACTCAGTCTGCCATCTTGAATGGGCCACCCTGAAAACTTCTCTGGAGGTGAAGGCTGTACTTACACACGGGCCTTTGCCATGCTTTTAACAGTAAAGAAAAGGGTGGTCTGTAGGAGGAAAAGGTCAGCTAGTGCAGGGGTCTTCAAAGCAATCGGAAGATCTGAGTGTTATTTCATGACTTTTTGGGTCTAGTTATAGTTATGGGTATGTATGTGTTGGGTCACGGTAGTAAGTGTAGTTCTTATTAAGGGTCACGGTAAAAAAAGAAAAAGTTTTTTAAGGAGGTCTTCTGGGTTTCAATATGATAAGTCCTAGTTTATCTGAACTAACTCAGTTGGATCAGTGAAACTGAGAAATTCTGGTAAGGGAATTTAAAAAAATCAGTGAATATGTGCAAATTGGATGCTGACTCCATTCAGTGATCTACTATATTCCGTCTGAAGAACGTTTGTCTCCCTCCCCTGTCCTAGATCTGCTTTGGGTAGGTCCCTGGTTAGCTATTCTGCAGGCGACCCTACTCCTTAGCCCACCGTGGTCTGGGCCAGGGAAAGCCCTTAATTGCAACTGAGTCAGAGGTCTTTCCTTAGAAACTTGAAATTGGAACCTAGAAAGCCATTCCTCATCTTTGAGTGGCTGTTGGCAGCCACATGCTCTGAAGGACGGGGAGGGCCAGTCTCCAGGGAAGAAGGATGGAAGATGGAAAGACCACCCTGCGCACTTCCAGGACCTGGTTTCAGTCGGAAGCAGAGCGAGGCGGCGGGGGGTGGGGGGGAGGGTGGAGCCCAGGAACCAGGGCGAGCCTGTGCTGAAAAGATACCATGGATGGTCAGGGATTCTAGCACCTTTGCTGTGCCGCCTGGGGAGAGAAGGGGTAAACACACTTCCTTGCCCTGTGTACCTCCTGGTTCCAGGATCTTGCTGACACTCCCCTGTACCCTGCCCTGGGGTTCTACGAGAATCTTGGTATCCCTAAAATAACTTCTGCTTTTTCACTTAAGCTAGCTCAAGTTGGTTTCTGGCACCTGTAGTCGAGGGATTGTAACTAATCTACAGTCAGAATTTCTCTCCTTTCCACTTCTCTGCATAACTCCTCTCTTGTGGGCCTCCATCATTAGCAGCACCGCCAGACTTAGGAGGTGCGACCAGGGCAAGCCCTCCACACTGACTTTAAGCACGGAAGTGAAACACAGCTCGCACCTTTTCAACTGTTCTTGCCCAGCAGTTCTTTCCTCTGGAATCCAGAAGCAGAGGTTTCCAGAATGATATAGCCCTGCAATCCCAGACTTCCATGCACCCCCACTGCCTTCTCAGTTCCGCAGAAAATGTCTCTCTATCCCCACCCCTACCAAGAGCAGGAGCCACGTTAAGTGACTGAATAATGAAAAAAAAAAGGCATTAATGTATGTGCTGCTCTCGGTGATTTCCTTAGATCTGCCACTCGAAGCTGCAGGAAATCCTCAGGAATAGGGGAGGCAGAAAAAACAAAGACAACTTGAGGCAAATGAATTTTCTTCTAGTCTTTTGCAAAGACCTAATCCTGCTGAGGGGATGGTGTAAAGTCTTCTTGGTTTTGGAAGGAGAAGCCTTCAAGAATTAAAGGAAAAGTGAGAACAAATCCCTTGGCCTGAAAGCCATCCCATGAGCAGTGGGGACGCTGGCTCTGCAGTAGGTCCTCAGTGGGGCAAGCTCTCAGCGAGGATGGCTGCTGGTCTACCTCAAGAGGCCAATCAGGGGAAGGAGACGAGCACAGCATTCAAAATATTTAACACCTTCTGGGAAAGCTGGAATAGACACTGGCCAAAAACAAGCACTAAAAACCCTGCCAGTGGCTAACTAGTACAGCTCTCCCAGTGAACACTGGCTAACTAGTACAGCTCTCCCAGTGAACACTGGCTAACTAGTACAGCTCTCCCAGTGAACACTGGCTAACTAGTACAGCTCTCCCAGTGAACACTGGTTAACTAGTACAGCTCTACTAGTGAACACGGGCTAAATCTCAAAAGCCCTGGGGCTGGCATTTGTTGTTGGGTGCCCGGCATCCGTCCCTGCCTGATAAGAGCACTCTGGTTTTCTTTTCCGGTTCTGTGCTGTCTCGGTGGAACTGTCAATCAAGGGCAAGCCTGAGGCAGGCCAGAGGGCTGCTGTCTCCTTGGAGTCAGACACTGAATCGAGTGGAGCCAGAATCTCACACTTACTCTCCAGTGGGGGCAGCTTCCTCAAGGTTCCCGAGATCGCTCAGCACGGCCTCTGTTTGCTACTGTTCTTTCTAGCTTTGGTTTTATGACTTTCTCTCCATGTTGCTCCCTCTCCATAGATTCCATTTTCTTAAGTAACCAGAATTGGTTTCTGTTGCTTGCAACCGAAGGATTGCATCTCATCCTCCAAGGTTCCCATTTTCAACAAGGATTTCTACGCCCAGTGTATGGCACAGAAACCCGGAAGTCCAGACCCTGGCTGGACTCTCCTTGACCACAGTGGGTACTGACAGCAGGGAAGGGAGCAGCCACGATCCCAGTCCTGGACACGAGAGGCTCTTTGTCTTGTGAGACCACTTGAGCTCTGAGATTCTCATATAATTCTGGGGGCAAGAGACCCCAATAATGAGGTGGGGTTTCTTTCTTTCTTCTTCTTCTTCTTTTTTTTTCTTTTAAAAGATTTTATTTATTTATTTGACAGACAGAGACCACAAGTAGGCAGAGAGGCAGGCAGAGAGAGAGGGAGGAAGCAGGGTCCCTGCTGAGCAGAGAGCCTGATGCGGGACTCGATCCCAGGACCCTGAGATCATGACCTGAGCCGAAGGCAGAGGCTTTACCCACTGAGCCACCCAGGCGCCCAAGGTGGGGTTTTTTAACCACCACCTTGGGATGGGGTGGGGACTCAGAGTCAAAATTATATTGACTTTAATTAATGAGATGATGAAAACGACATTTCTTAGCACACATGAGTTGGTGGGGTGAGCCTCATAGTTCCTGCATACGCTGTGCAGGGTTATGAACACAGATGGGATACGCCTTTGGATCTCTTGGCACGGACCCAGACTTTGCTGATACTGCCCATATGCCCATAGTGCACTCAAGCCAACAGATGTGCCCTCCTGTATTTCTGCCTTTGGTGAAGACGTATGAACTAACGAAGATGCCCAGTTTTTCTCCCTAGATGTCGATCAGTTGCTTCTGTCTGCTTTCTGGAGCATCCGTTTAGCCTCTGTCCCCACTAGTAACCTTCCCCCTTCTCTCATGCATGTGGTTCTTTTTTGTTTGGGAAAATGTCAGTGCTTGACCAATAAGCCTACACTTGCTTTATTACAATAAAGATGGGCACATCCCTCAGACCAGCCATTCTCAGCCTGGGCTGCGAGATAGAAATCCCTTGGGGAGTTTTAAAATCCTGACACCTTTGTCCCTCCCTCAAGCAACTGGATTTGACTGACCTGGGGTGCAGCTTGAGAATGAAGGCTCTCAGTGCTCCCCAGGAGATTTGAAGGTACAGCTCAGGTTGTGAACTAGTGCCCAAGAACTCCCTCGAAATGTGTATTTAATTAGTCTGGGATAGGGCCTGGGCACCTGCATTTGAAAAAGCATCCCAGGTGACACTCATAGGAAGCCAGGGCTAAGAACCCTCTAACCCAGCTGGGAAAGTCCACTGCCCACTGGTGTCTTTACCAGGGCCTCTCAAACTGTGGTCCTCAACCCTGCAGCATCAGCATGTTCCGGGAACTTGGTGGAAATGCAATTCTCAGCACCCCACCCCGCCGCTGAATCTACCAAATTGGAAACTCTGGGTTGGGGCCCAGCTGATTGGGTTTTCACGGGCCTCCAGGTGATTCTGCTGCCGCCTATGCTTGAGAACCGGTGTTTTACGTTCTTTGCTATCTCCAGGGTTACCCTTCCTAGCCTGGTCTGTCAACAGTGCTTCCTTATGACCAACAGAATCCTCTACCTTCCCATCAAGCATCCTTTCCTCTGCTACGGAGCTTTGTGGACACAAAGGGCCTTTCTCCTCTGTGTGCGTGGACAGAACTCTGCCCCCCTCCTCCTGTTCTGGCCACAGGTGGAAATTACATTCCCCAAGCCCAAGAGGCAGTCTGGAGTTACCTCGATCTCACTGTCCCCTGCTGGGGAGGGGTCGCTGCTCCTCTTGGAGCGGCCTCGGAGCTTCCCGTCGGAGGCCCGGGGAGGCCGGTCCACGTCTCCCTCTTTCACAGGCGTGGAGGGTCCGTTGTGCGTGTTGTATTCACCTGGTGCAGGAAACAGAAGTGTGGACATATCAGAAGCTCGGCTGAGTGTCTCCTCCCGGGGAATATCTCCCGACCGGAACCAAGTTCACAGTTCTAGGACCCAGGGGCAGCACAGAAGGCAAAGATCTCATGGGATCTGCTCCCGATGGTCCCTCCGGCTGCCTGTTCACAACCATTCCCTCCCGGAGCAAGGGCTCATTGAGCAGGCATAGTCCCAGGCCCTGCTTCTCACAGTCCTTAACTTCTAGAGGGACGAGAGGGGCGTTAGGCAAACAAGTGAGTATCTAACAAGCTAGGCGAGGACCAGTGTTATAAATGGGACCGGGTGGGGAGTGCTGGGAGGTTACTAACTGCTCCGGAGCTAGTCAGGGAGGGCTTCATGGGTAAGGGGACACCTGAGGGGAGTTCTAGGGAAGGGAGGGTGGGCCGCTGGGGGAGCTGTAGGGATAGGGAGCAGAGTTTTATGTTTGCAACTCTATATCCCAAAGCCTGAGAATCCCCAGACAAACAGAAGGAAGAAAATCAGCATTTAAAAGGAGCAGAGCAGCAGCAAACTTTTCTTTTTTCTTTTTTTAGATTTTATTTATTATTTGGCAGAGAGAGAGACAGTGAGAGAGGGAACACAAGCAGGGGGAGTGGGATAGGGAGAAGCAGACTTCCTGCCGAGCAGGGAGCCCGATGCAGGGCTCGATCCCAGGACTCTGGGATCATGACCTGAGCTGAAGGCAGATGCTTAACAACTGAGCCACCCAGGTGCCCCCAAACTTTTCTATCTTTAAGAGACACCCGGGTTGGTGAATGGGAGGTATACTTGGAGAATTCTCTGTGTTGCTTTCTGTGGCTTATTCCGTTCTCTATTAAAAGCACAGGGCTGGGACGCCTGGGTGGCTCAGTTGGTTGGACGACTGCCTTCGGCTCAGGTCATGATCCCGGAGACCCGGGATCGAGTCCCGCATCGGGCTCCCAGCTCCACGGGGAGTCTGCTTCTCCCTTTGACCTTCTCCTCGATCATGCTCTCTCACTGCCTCTCTCTCAAATAAATAAATAAAATCTTAAAAAAAAAAAAAGCACAGGGCTGGCCCTGAGGACACGTCAGTAAACAATCTGAACTAAGTTCTGGCTGGACCCACGTACATGCGGCGTCAGTGAGAGGGTGCAGGGTAGAAGGCGGCCACCTGCGGCTTCCACTGAGCTGGAGCTTCTAGAAGGCACAGAGAGGCTGCCCTGCTCATTCCCTCAGGAAGCTGTCTGATGACCCTGCTTGAGTGACAGTGCCCTCCTGGGACCCAGGTCCCAAAGCCAGCATCTGCCCTGTGTTGTGTTTTTAGGCACGGAAGTTTGAAATACATGGCTTTTTATCAGAGTTTATTGTCTTTATTGAACTTGTGAAGTGGGATGACGTTCGTCTGTGTTACCCTGGACACTAATGTTAGAGGCAGAAGCGAAGTCTTGGCCAGTCCCCATCGCTAGAGTGACAGAAGCCTACAACGGTGCGGAACGATGGAGGGCACCCCATCCCGCTCTCTCATTTTACAGCTGCTGGGATTAGTTCCTAAATGTATCCTGAGAACTTCATCTCTCCTTCCATAATTGCCAGTTCTTGGATCATAAGGAGGGAAATGCTTTTGTCTAAAACTACTTGGCAATGGATTGATTTTTTTCCCTACCCTGGAAGGACGATTTCCCTCCAAAACCCAAGGGACTGAACTTGGTTTATTTAATATTTCTAAAACTTCTTAGCAGACTAAGGACATAATAAGAAAAGGCTCAGTTTTGCGTTGTCAGGACTGCGGGGCCATCTCCAACTCCCCAGCATTTTCAGGACACAGCATGAGAGATTCCCAAATGTCCATCTTGCCAAGACTTTCTTCTGGAGGGCGGGGAAGAGGCGGTAGAGAAATTCACAGACGTTTAAGCGTCGGAGATAAGGTTTATCCTGATTCATATGGTAGTTCTGAGGCTATGGGGGCTTAGAAAACGTGTTGATCCCATCAAAACCCAGGAAAATATTATTTAAAAAGGGAGATACACCAGGCATCTAAGAAATGTCTAAATAAGATGTGGGGGAAGCCAATATACTGAGTCTCCCAAGGCGCCTGCATGGCTAAACGTCTGCCTTCGGGCTCGGGTTCTGATCTCAGGGTCCTGGGACTGAGCCTCCCATTAGTAGGGGCTCCTTGCTTCTCCCTCTCCCTCTGCCCCTCCTCCCTGCCCCTCCCACATAAGCTTTCTCTCTCCCCCCTGCTCTCTCTCTCAAATAAATAAAATCCTAAAAAAATAGTCTCCCTTCCCGCCCCTGAAAGAGCAGCCCTTTCCCCAAACTTTTACATTCTTGAAAATGAAGTGCCAAGATTCAAAGTTCACGGTCAGAGGTACACAGGCTAAAGCAATTTACATAAATCTTCTTTGGGGTCATTTTACTCTTTTTTCTTTCTCCCTCCTTACACTTTTACGTGACTTTCTAGAGTTTCCTGGTAAGCCCTCTGTGATCGCTTCCTCCCGTCCCACTCCCCAGGTGACCACTGATACACTTTCTCTCATTAGAAATTAGTTTGCTTTTTCCAGAGTTTTAAATAAACGGAATCAGACAGTATGTATTCTTTTTTGTCTGGCTTCTTCCACCCAGAATAACTGTTTTGTGATTCAGTCCATGCCTTCGTGTTGCTGAGCACGAATCTATGGTAGGGATATACCACCCTCGGTCTGTTCGCCTGTGGATGAACAGTTTGATTGATTCTAGTTCTGGGATGGAATGAAGCTGCTGTGAACATTCACACATCAGTCCTGGGGTGCATGTAAGCTTTCTTTTCACCAGCGTGATTACAAGGTCAGGTGGTGAGTCTATGTTTGACTTTTTAAGAAACTGCTAAATGGTTTTCCAAAGTGGTTGTACCATTTCACAGTCCCACCAGAGGGGTAAGAGACTTCTAGTTTGCTCCACATCCCTGCCAACCTTTGGTATGGTCCGTCTATCACAACCACAGCTATTCTAAGAGGTAAACATTGTGGATTTGATTTGTACTTCTCTAATAACTAATGATCAGCATCTTAATTATGTACTTTTTCTTCCCTGTCCCTGTGTCTTCTTTGGTAAAGTGTCTGCTTACATATTTTGCCCATTTCGTTACTGAGTTGTTTTCTTAGTCTTGAGTTTTGAGAATTCCTTATATATTACATGTATGTGATGGTTAATCTTGTGTGTCAAGTTGATGGGTGGGTAAAGCATTATTTCTGGGTGTGTCTATTCGGGTGTCTCCAGAAGAGATTAGCATTTGAATCAGTAGACTGAGAAGAGATCTGTCCTCATCAGTGTGGGGGAGAGGTGCATCACCCATTCCACCCACATAGAACAAAAAGGCAGAGAAAATGCAAATTATCTTTCTTCTTGAGTGGAAATGTCCATCCTTGCCTGCCTCCGACATTGGAGCTCCTGGATCTCAGGCCTTCTGACTCAGACTAAATTGCACTACCGGCTTTCCTGGCTCACCGGCTTGCAGGAGGCGGATCATGGGACTTGCTGATCTGAGCCATTTCTTACAACAAATCTCCTCTTATCTCTCTCTCCTGTGCGCTCTCTCTCTCTCTCCTACTGGTTTCTTTGGAGAACTCTAATACAACACACTTTCTCAGATACATGCTTTGCAATTATTTTTTTTCCCCAGACTGTATCTTCTTTTTTCATTCTCCTAACAGTGTCTTTCAAAAAGAGCAAATGTTTTAAATTTTTGTGAAGCCAATTTATATGATTTATTTTCTTTTTGGATCATGTTTTTGGTGTCCTATATGAGAACTGTTTGCCTAGCCCAAAGTCATAAAGACTTTCTCCTGTTTTCCTCAGAAGTTTTACGGTTTTATGTTTAGGTCTATGATCTATTCTATGTTAAATTATTTATGTCATGTGAGATATGGACTGAAGTACAGTTTTTCTGAATATAGAGATATCCAGGTATTCCAGAACCTTTTGTTGAGACTACCCTTTCTTCACTGAATTGTCTTGAAATTTTATCAAAAATCACTTGTTCGAATACATGTGCATTTATTTTTGCATTCTTTATTCTGGTACATTGATCTACTTGTCTATCTTTATGCCATGATTGTCTTGTCTCCCATTTTGCCATGATTACTCTGGCTCTGTAATAAATCTTAAAATCAGGTAGTGTTAGCTTTCCAACTTTGTCTTTCTGTATCAGAGCTACTGAGGCTATTCTAGGTCCTTTGTTTTTCCCTATGAAGTTCAGAATCAGCTTGCCAATCTCTACAGAAAAGAGTGGGATGTTGACAGAGGCTGTGTTAAATACACAGATCAATTAGTAGGGAACTGACATCTTTTTTTAAAAAAGATTTTTATTATTTATTCAACAGACAGAGACACAGTGAGAGAGGGAACACAAGTAGGGGGAGTGGGAGAGGGAGAAGCAGGCTTCCTGCTGAGCAGGGAGCCCAATGCAGGGCTCGATCCCAGGACCCTGGGATCATGACCTGAGCTGAAGGCAGACCCTTAACAACTGAGTGCCCCAGGCACCCCAGAGAACTGACACCTTAATGATATTAAGTCCTCTGAGTCCCTTTACATTTACTAAAGTCTTTACTTCTTTCAGTAGTGCTTTGTAGTTTTAAATGTACAATTCTTATACCTCTTTTATTAGATTTATTCAATAGCACTGAATATGAAATGAAATAAAATGAAATAGTTTTGAATGAAAAGTATTCAATATTTTTTTGATAGTACTATAAATGGCCTTTAAAACTATCTTATTTTCAGGTGTCTGGGAGGTACAGTCAATTAAGTGTCCAACTCTTGGTTTTGGCTCAGGAAATATTCTTAGGGTCTTGAGGTCAACCTCCACAGCCAGATCTGTGCTTAGCACAGAGTTTGCTTAAGTTTCTTTCTCCCTCTGCCCCTTCCCTGTGCTGTCTTAGATAAATAAGTAACTCTTTAAAAAAAATCTGTCCTATTTCCTATTGCTTGTTATTACTACATAGAAATACAGTTGATTTTTATATATTCACCTAGTACTCTGAAACATTGCTAAACTCATTTTTTAGTTTTAGCTTTTTAATAAATTCTATTAATTTTCTACATATGTGACTGTATCATTTTATTTCTTTTCCCTTTATAAAGTTTTGCTTCTTTTCCCATATGGAGAATTTAATTTATTTTTCTTACCTTATTGCACTGGCTAGAATCTCCAGTACAATGGTGACTATAATTTGTAAGAGTAGACATCTTTGTCTTGCTTCTGATCTTGGGGAGTAGCTGTAGGTTTTTTGCAGCTATCCTATTTTAGTCATCTTGGGCTGCTATGACAAAAATGTCACAGACTGGGTGGCTTAAACAGCAAAGATTTATTTCCCAAATTTCTGGGGGCTGGGAAGTCCAAGATCAAGGCACTGGCCAATTTTATTCCTAGTCAGAATCTTCTTCCTGGTTTTCAGATGGATGCCTTCTTGTTATATCCACACATGGTGGAGAGAGAGAGAGAGAGAGAGAGAGAGAGATATTATCTCTCTTGTGTCTCTTCTTATAATGACACTAACCCCATTCATGAGGGCTCCACCCTCATTAGCTAATTACTTCTCAGAGATTCCACCTCCAAATACCATCACTTTGGGGATTAGGACTTCAACATATGAATCTGGAGGGGAACACACACATTCAGTCCATAGCATGTCTTTTTCTAATAAAGTGTGCCCTTCTATTCCTAATTTGGAATTTTTATCAGGAACATATGATAAATTTTGTTAAATGCTTTCTTTGCATCTATTTTGATGACCTTTTTTTCTTTCCAGTTAATTAATTATGGCAACTATGTTGATTTTCAAACTTTAAACCAACTTTGCATCTTTGGGACAAATCCCACTTGGTCATAATATATTATTCTACTTTCATATATTGCTGGATTTGAATGGTAACATTTGTTTAGAAATTTTTTATCTACATTTATTGGAGGTATTGGTCTATAGTTTCCTTTCCTTTTTTTTTTTTTAAGATTTTATTTATTTGAGAGAGAGAGAGAGAGCACACCCGAGACAGGGGAGGGTAAGAGGGAGAAGCTGACTCCCGGCTGAGCAGGGACCCTGATGCTGGGATTGATCCTGGGACTCCAGGACCATGACCTGAGCTGAAGGCAGATGCTTAAATGACTGAGCTTCCCACAACAACTAGTTTCCTTTTTCTTATAATGTTTTAATCTAGTTTTGGCATCAGGGTCATGCTGGCCTCATAGAATGAGTTGGGAAGTATTCTTTCCTCTTCCATTTTCTTAAAAATGTTTGTAGAATTGACAGCTTTTACTTAAATGTTTAGTAGTCTTAATCAGTGAGGCCATCAGGCCTGTTGATTTCATGGGAAGATTTCTAACAAAAAAATTCAATTGATTTAATAGATATAGGCTTATTAAAGATATAGATCTCTTTAGGTCAACTATTTCTTCTTGAGGGAGTTTTGGAAGTTTTTGTCCTATAAGGAATTTGTCCATTTCATCTAAATTGTTAAATTTATTGGCATGATGTTGTTCACAAAATTGCATTATTGTCTTTTTTTTTTATTTTTTAAAAGATGTTATTTATTTATTTGACAGAGCTCACAAGTAGGCAGACAGGCAGGCAGAGAGAGAGGAGGAAGCAGGCTCCCCGCGGAGCAGAGAGCCTGATGTGGGGCTCAATCCCAGGACTCTGGGATCATAACCCGAGCCGAAGGCAGAGGCTTAATTAACCCACTGAGCCACCCAGGCGCCCCGCATTATTGTCTTTTAAATATCTGTAGGGTCTATAGTGATGTTACCACTCTCATTTTATTGGTAATTTATGTCTTCTCTCTTTTTTCTGTATCAGCCTATCTAAAGTTTTATCAGCTTTATCTTCTCAAAGAATCAGCTTTTGGTTTCACTGATTTTGTCTCTCATTTTTCTTCTTTCAGTTTTCATTGATTTCCACTCTGATCTTTATTGTTTCCCTTCTTCTTCTTACTTTGAGTGTAATTTGCTCTTCTTTTTCTAGTTTCTTTTTTTTTTTTTTTTAAGATTTTTTATTTATTTATTTGAGAGAGAGAGAGAGATAGAGATCACAAGTAGGCAGAGAGGCGGGCAGAAGGGGAGAGGGAAGCAAGTTCCCGACCAAGCAGAAAGCCCGATGCGGGGCTTGATCCCAGGACCCTGAGACCATGACCCAAGCCGAAGGTAGAGGCTCAACCCACCGAGCCACCCAGGCATCCCCTTTTTCTAGTTTCTTAAGGTGAAAGATGAGCTGTTTGGCTTGCAATTTTTCTTCTTTTTAACATAGGCATTTGTACTACAAACTTTCCCTTTATGTACTGCTTTAGTGATAGTCTACAAATTTTGACATGTTGTATTTTAATTTTCACTAAGTTCAAAATACTTTTACATTTTCTTTTGTTTCTTTCTTTGACCCATGGTATATTAGTCAGGATTCTCCAAGAAACAGAACCAATAGGATGCGTGTAA
Source organism: Mellivora capensis (assembly GCA_004024625.1). NCBI lineage: Eukaryota > Metazoa > Chordata > Mammalia > Carnivora > Mustelidae > Mellivora > Mellivora capensis. Next base: position 33,578 of record PISX010005492.1, read on the forward strand.
AAAAAAAAATCTATCTATCTATCTATCTATCTATATACATTTAACTATAAGAATTGGCTCATTCAATTATAGAAGTCAGGCAGTCCCACAATCTGGTGTTTGCAAGCTGGAAAACCAAGAAGGCCAATGGTATAATTTAGTCTGAGGCTGAAGGCCTGAGAACCGGGGGTAGGGGGAGTCTGGAGGGGTTGGGCCCCACCTGTGTAAGTCCTGGAATCCAAAGGCATGAGAATCAGGAACTCCAAAGTCTTTCCAATTATCTCTTTAGATAATCTGCATCATACTGAAAAGTCTGAAAAGAGCCCTTAAGCAACCACTACTAATTTGTTTTTTCTCTTGAGTAACATTATATGTTCAGATTTTGCCCTCTACCTCAGCAAATTGCCCTGCAATCATCTGTAAATTGTTGGGACTTCATATAATTGTTAATGCACATCGATGCAGGCTGGGCTGGGGGCCGGGGTGGAGAAGGCATCAGGATACTGTATCCAGGCTGTGCAGAGAGGGAACACGATCTATTGGTAATGTATAAACCTCTTGGGGCTCTGGAATTTGGAACCAACCACTCAAGGAGGTCCTGAAGAATTTCAAAAGTGGAGTTTTTATGGGAAATTTTCAGAGAGTGCACGCATGTGCACACGTGCTTGCTTATGTGCCCTTCGCTTATAACAGACACTGGGGAAAAGAGGCAAGAGACCTCAGTTACAGCTGACAACTATTTATGTCATTAGATTTTATGTGAGCTTGTTAGACACACAGTAAAAACCATCTCAACCACTTATTGTTGAACCTTAGGCCAAGGGATAAATGAAGAACAGGGGGACATAATAAAGAAAAATTTCAAAGAGATACAATGAACCTCCATGTTTGCTCTTGATGGAGAACAAAGATAACCTTTCCACATATCCCAAAGTCTTGGGAAGTAAGTTTTGGGGATCCAGTTCCAAATTATACATAGAAGGTGGCATCTACTTAAGGATTTCCTGCTTATATCTCCTCTCTGAAGCCAGTTGGAGAGGCCCCACTCTGAAAACCAGGATGGTCAAAGATAATTTAGTACTATGACAAAGAAAAGTTTTTTAAACTTCATACCCTTCAAAGAAAGCAATTGAGAAGTTGTTACCTAGGTACTATGAATTCGTTAAATAGTGTAATGAAATCACAATGACGGAAATCAATGCTCAAGCCCTAAACTTCTTTAAAAATTGGCTTAAAAGGGCATCTGCATGGCTCAGTCAAGCATCTGACTCTTGATCTCAGCTCAAGTCTTGATCTAAGGGTCATGAGTTCGAGCCCTGCGCTGGTCTCCACTCTGGACGTGGAGCCTACTTAAACAAAACTGACTTGAAAATGCCTGGCCATGTTATCTCCATTTGTCACCAAACCAAGGATAGTTAACTTGTCCCCAGTGATGTGCCAGCAACCTCAGGAACAGAAGAAGTTAGTCTCCACTACTGTTCTTTTCCTAACCATCAACCAGTATTTGTTGAAGGAATGGCCACACACTGTCATGTTCGCTTAGCTTCTACAAGCCCCAGAATATCCGTGGGTTCTGAAAAACCCACTGAAAAGGAAGGAGAACAAAACACAATGATATCTACTTTACATCTGGGCATTCTAATTTATTGCTATCATGTCATTTAATGATAAGCCTAAACCATCTCATAGAAGATCTGTGCATAGCAGCTCTCTGGAAGTTTGCACGCTGGGTGAATGAACCCACAGGCTCTGAGTTAGTTGCACAGGGATGTACATTACCTGGGGGGCAGGACATGGATGCTCCCGTATGTTGCTCCAACCCCTAATCACGGGTTGTGGATACTTGTTTCTTTGGCCCACCCAGTGTCTCTTTCGTCTTCCTCTGGGTAGGGGGTTGGGTGGCAATGATCCAACTCTAGCTCCTGCTGTGGGCATGAGATCTAGGTTTGCTGTCCCATCCCAGCATTCTATCCTCAGCCACAGAGACTGGTGTGAGGATAGGTATGTGACCTAAGCTGAGCCAACAGAAGCCACACATGCCTGGGACTTCTGCAGGGCTGTTAGGAAGGAGGAACTCTCTCTGAGGGTAGATAAGCAGGAAGGACTGAATCCTGGAGCAGCCGGTGACCATCTTTGCCACCATCATGGGAGAACCTGCTTGAGAGTGAAATGAACCCAGGAAAATGAAGAGCCAGAGGAAGAAAGAGACTGAGGCCTCAAATTATCATCTGAACTCCAGGACCCAGCCTGGAATCCCTATACTTCTTGATTACATATGTTTAAAAATTCCTTTCTGGGGGACACCTGGGTGGCTCAGTTGGTTGAGAGTCTGACTGTTGGTTTTGGCTCAGGTCATGATCTCAGGGTGGTAAAATTGAGCCCTGTGTCCATCTCAGTGGGGTCTGCTGGAGATTCTCTCTCCCTCAACCCTTCCCATGCTCGTGTGTGCCCGCTCTCTCTCAAATGGATAAATCAATCTTTAAAAAATTCATTTTTTTGCTTAAATTTTTGAGTTACATCTTCTATCTTTTGAAGTCAAAAAGTCCTGACCAGTAAAAGGGATTCCTCTTTTAAAAAAATATTTTATTTATTTATTTGAGAGAGAAGGGGCGCATGCGTGCAGAAGCAGGGGTGGCAGAGGGAGGAGAAGTAGACTCCCCACTGAGCAGGGAGCCCGATGCAGGGTTTGATCCCAGGACCCTGGGATCATGACCTGGGCCAAAGACAAATGCTTAACTGACTGAGCTACCCAGGCATCCCCATAGAAGGGATTTCTAAAGCTGTTGTGCTATTGAAAACATACACATGAGGACTTTTTAAAAGATTCTAAAATTCTCGATGAGAGAACCAAGGTTTGATGCCCCTGTCCTTCTGCTCTGAAGTAGGTTTTAGATAACATAATCTCAGCTATGTGTGGCTACTGAATATCCAGGAGCACTGGTTATGGAGCCCAACAGGTATGGGTTCAAATCCCAGTTCCACCAATTACTAGCAAATTACTTATTACTCTGATCTTCATTATTCTCATCTGGAAAAGAGAGGGTACCTAAAAGCCACTTTTTGTGAGGATTGTGACTTTCCTTATCATCTGTAATTATTTATGTGATTATTTAATTCCTGTCTATAAGAATCAAGTCGATGTTGCACTATATTTTATTTCTTAAACTAAGGAGTGCCTGGAAATCAGCAGGTGCTTTATAAATATTTGTTGAATCAATATACAAATAAGTGAAATGAGAAGACCACAAGATATGTGCTCGGCACATCGCAGATGGGCAACAAATACTAGTTTCCCTTTCTTGAGGACTAGGGCTCACCAACTCCAGTGCCCGCACAGGCCAGGTGGGTAATGAACTTGAAGTACATTAGTCAAATGTGGAATCGTGTGTGCCCTGTCTGAATGGGGCAGACATTACTCAGCCAGCCAAGTGTCGTCACTTAGGTAGGGAGACCTAAGGGACCAGGTCCAGATTTGCTTTCGAGAGAAGACCAGATCTCCTCTAAGGGAAAGTAGAAATGAGAATTTTTAGGTAGGAATTTTAAACATGGGTATAATTAAAGACACACACAGAGAGAAAGGCCAACCAAATACATCCGAGGCCTGGATTTAGCTCTTGGGTGACCAGTTCATTACAACTGGGACCCATGTCCGGTCCATCCTTCCTACGAGAGCTCAGATCATAGCCAGTAATAACCAATAACCACGAGACAGCAATTATACTTACCGCCAAGCAACTCAGAACTCTGGCTGGGGACGCTGTGAGATGCCTCCTGGAGGACGTAGGTGGAAGTGGAGAGGGGAGAAGGGCAGATGCTGCTGGCCGGGACATAAGGAGGGCTGTAGGATGAGCTGTAATACTGGGAATACTGGCTCTGGGGGAAGCCAGGATAGGAAGGATAGTCCTGGAAAGGGAAACACACAGGGCGTTGAGTGAGGAAGCCTGTCTGAGCCTTCTGTCGGCCCAGTCAGAGGCTGACAGTGGTGAGGGGCCTCATGGGTGGGTCTCCTGTGTCTGTCTCCATCCCTCCCACTAGAACAAAAGCTCCACGAGGGCAGGGACTCGCCCCAGATGCAGACCCCGAGACAAGGAGGCAAGTACAAGTATTTGGGAGGCGAAAGAGACCCCAGCTGGGGGATGGGGAAGTGTAACAGGAAAGGGAAGAAGGAAAAGCAGCCAGTCTGGGGGCTTTTAAGTGGGGACAGGAGGGAAGTCCCCTGGGAAACACTGGGATGGTATAAAACACCCTCAGGATGATCTTTCCCGGGACAAGGGAGCTGGGATGTCCATCCGCCAACTCCAGCCAGGCTTTTTCCAGAGCTGCTCTCAGCAGTCTTCATTCCCTGGCCCTTCCCTCCTGCCCCGTGCTCTGGTCCTAGGGAATCCCCAGCAGGTGCACCCTGAGGGATGTGGGTGTGGCTCTATCGGTGTCCGCCTTGATTGCTCTTATATCCCTAGCACCTGAAACAGTGCCAGGCATGGAGGGGAACTCAATAAATACTAGTTAAATCAATGAACCAATGAATGAGTTATAAGGACCACATACACGCATACCCAGGAGACTGGGTGACATTTTAAGTTCACGAAAGGTACAAATACAGCAGCACCTATACAGCATTAGGGATCCAGAATCTTCTATGAGGAAATCTCAGAGATCAAATCAAAGAATGCCAATCCCCTTTTGACCAAGTTTTGCTTAACCCAGCCAGATATTCCAAGTTGCCCACAATAATCATTGTTTCAAATATTTTTTTCCTTTTTCTTTCTTTATTTTTTAAATTAACATATAATGTATTATTTGCCCCAGGGGTGCAGGTCTGTGAATCACCGGGTTTACGCACTTCACGAACAGCACTCACCATAGCATATACCCTCCCCAACCTCCATCACCCAGCTCAGCCTATCCCTACTCCCCCTCCCCCCAGCAACCCTCAGTTTATTTCATGAGATTAAGAGTCTCTTACAGTTTGTCTCCCTCCCGATCCCATCTTGTTTCATTTTTTCTCTCCCTACCCCCATGACCCCCAGCCCTACCTCTCAAATATTCTGCCCACCATCACCATAAACCAATGCTTCTTAACTCTGTGAAAGCTCATGGGAAGTTCAGCTTCCTGGACTCCCACCCCAGCCCCACAAAATTGGAATTTCTAGAAGTGGCATTTAGGGAATCTGCTTTTGACAAGCTCCTCTTGGTGAAATGGGAAGACACCCAGAGTGAAGAACCACACATTAAAAAGGACTGTTGTATTTATGAGTATTTTATCCATGTACATGGTATACTTGGAATAATACAGAAATACTGAAACTATCTCCCAATCTTCCAAGTTTTAAATCATTTAGATTCCTTAGCTCCCTGAAGAAGACATAGTGCATTCCTCCTATTTAAACGTTAAATATTCCATAAAGCCCACCTACTCTGTGGTAATTTAGTTTTAATGCCAGCCTGAAAGCATGTTTTGAAATAGTTTTATTTTGAAATAATTTTAGACTTAATAGAAGAGATGCACAAATAGGACAGAGTTTCCCCTCTCATTCTTAATTTACTAGGTGGAAAACAAGACAAACTATTGGCCAGTGTTCATCTTTACAGGGCTGACCTGGTGTGACTGAACAAGCATTTATAAAAACCCTACTGTGTGCTGGGCACTTGGCCCTGGAACGCAGAGGTGAAGATGACAGAGTCTCACGCTTGAGAAGGTCAAGAGAGCACAAGCATTTGCATTTCATACATGCTGGATTCAACAGTCACGGGCATTTCGGGCTCAGGCAAGATGTTATATACAATATTGCTTGTGTCAACTTGGAAACCCACTAGTAATTCCAATTTCTCTGTCTCTACCCTTTATCTTTCTGATGGTCTTTTTGTGTACGATCTGACTCCTGTGGTCACTAAATCCAGGGAATCAGAGACTGCATTTCTGGTGGGGGTCGTGGGTAGGAGTGGACTCTCGGGGTGCCCTTATTTAAGGGGGCTATCTAAGGAAACGGAATACAAGTTGTGGGAGCGACGTCTACCTGGTGCACACTTCCGAATCCGGCTGCATTGGTCAGGCCATTTGCTCCTTGGTAGATCCCCGCCGTGCCTGCAGGAAGGAGGAATGGGTACAGATGAGGTTTCTTACAGTCAGAGAGGGATGTGGAGGAGAAAGATGCGGCAGACAGGTGGGCTCTTTGAGGGCTGACAACCTGGGATGGAACCTGTGACTTTGGCAGGTTACCAAATCTCTCTGCTGCTCAGTTCTGTCAATTCACAAATTAAAATAAGTAACTCTGGGGACGCCTGGGTGGCTCAGTTGGTTAAGCGGCTGCCTTTGGCTCAGGTCATGATCCCAGCATCCTGGGATCCAGTCCCCCATCGGGCTCCTTGCTTGGCAGGGAGGCTGCTTCTCCCTCTGCCTCTGCCTGCCACTCTGTCTGCCTGTGCTCGCTCGCTCTTTCTCCCTCTCTCTCTGACAAATAAATTTAAAAAAAAAATAAAATAAGTAACTCTGCCATCAAAGGGTTGTGGGAAGCAATAAGTGAGATCGTGTATGCAATAAAGATTCTGGTTCTCAAGAGTTACGTTGCAAAAATATTTATTTAAAAATCGTGGGAAGCTGGGGCGCCTGGGTGGCTCAGTCAGTTAAGCATCTGCCTTTGGCTCAGGTCATGATCCTAGAGCCCTGGGATCGAGCCCCGCACTGGGCTCCCTGCTCACCTGGGAGTCCGCTTGTCCCTCTCTTCCCTGCTCGTGCTGTCTCTCCCCGTCTCTGTCTCTCTCTTAAATAAATAAATAACATCTTTAAAAAAATTGTGGTAAGTGTCATTGACATAAAACTGTTTTAACTATTTCTAACCACACAGTTGAGTGACTTTCGGTACATTTGTGTCGTTGTGTGACCGTCTCCACCTTCCATACCCAGAATTCTTTTCATCTTGCAAAACTGTGCTGTGTCCCCATTAAATAATAACTTCCCATTCCTCCCCTCCCTCCACCCCCGGCCTCTACCATTCTACTTTCTCTACGAATATGACTATTCTAGGAGCTGCGCATAAGCGGAATCACGTAGTACTTGTCCTCTTGTGATTGGCTTATTTCATTTAGCGTCACGTCTTCGAGGTGTGTCCACATGGCAGCAGGTGTCAGCATAACATTCCAGTGTACCATACACTACATTTTAAAAATTTTTATTTTTTAAAGATTTTATTTATTCATTTGCCAGAGAGAGAGATCACAAGTAGGCAGAGAGGCAGGCAGAGAGAGAGAGAGAGAGAGAGGAGGAAGCAGGCTCCCCGCTGAGCAGAGAGCCGGATGTGGGACTCGATCCCAGGATGCCGAGATCATGACCTGAGCTGAAGGTAGAGGCTTAACCCACTGAGCCACCCAGGCGCCCCCGTACAGTACATTAAAAAAAAATTATTTATTTATTTGACAGAGAGAGAGAGGAAAAGCAGGGGAAGTGGTGCAGGGAGCTCGATGCAGGGCTCGATCCCAGGACCCTGGGATCATGACCTGAGCCGGAGGCAGATGCTTAACCCACTGAGCCACCCAGGCGCCCCATAGTTAGGACCATATGCCACATTTTGTTTATCCATTTGTCTGTCAGTGGACACTTGGATTGCTTCCATTTTTTGGCTATTGTATTGAATAATGCTGTTATGAATATGGGGATACAAATGTCTCTTTTAGACCCTGCTTTCAAGCCTTTTGGGTAGATACCCAGAACTAGAATTACTGGATATGATCATTGGCTTTTTAATTTTTTGAGGAACCACTTACTGTTGTTTCCAGCGTCCCATCATTTTACCTTCCCACCAACAGTGCACAGGGATCCAAATTCTCTACATCCTTGTCAACTCTTCCTCCCTCCCTCCCTCCCTCCCTTCCTTTTCTTTCTTTTTTTGATAGTAGCCATTCTAAGGGGTGTGAGGTGGTAAATGAATAAACTGAATGGTGGTAAACTGAATAAAGGCACAAGAGGACTTTTGCCCTCTGAGCCTCAATTGCCCCATCTGTAAAATGGGAATAAAAATGACACTTCTATTATTAGTACTAGAAAATGCGATTTACTGAATGAATGAGTGAGTGGTGCGTGGGGTGTCACTGAAGACTGGGTGGTCAGGCAAGGCCTCTCCAAGGTGACACTGGAGTGGACACATGCCAGCAATGGACACAGCCTGGGAAAGGAGTGTTCACGCACGCTGAGCTCACAGATCCTAAGCAAGGATTCGCTTGGCAGGCGAGAGAGGAGAGAGGCAAGGCCAATGAGGCAGGAGCCCAGAGAGGGAAGAGGGTGGCTGCAGGAAGAGGCGTGGTGAACTTGTGTGTTTCAGGTGCCGTTCTGAGCTCTTTCTGGACAAACTGAGACCAGAAAAGTTAAGCGACGTGCCCAAGGAAGCACAGAGAGTAAGTGACAGCTGCTGGGGTGAGAACCGGGCAGTCTGACTTGAGTTTTCAACACCTCTCTGTGCTGCTGTTGCTGCTGCTTTATAAATTGTTTTTTGGGGGTTATAACTTATATACTATAAAATTCCTCCAGTGGGGTCAGTTGGATGATTTTTATTATTTTATTTTATTTTATTTTTTTAAAAAGATTTTATTTATTTCTTTCACAGACAGAGATCACAAGTAGGCAGACAAGCAGGCAGAGAGAGAGAAGGGGAAGCAGGCTCCCTGCTGAGCAGAGAGCCTGATCTGGGGCTCGATCCCAGTACCCTGGGATCATGACCTGAGCCCAAGGCAGAGGCTTAACCCACTGAACCACCCAGGCGCCCCAGCTGGATGATTTTTAAAGTAAATCCGTATAATTGTGCGCCCTTTACCACAGTGCGGTTTCAGAACATTCCCATCTCCCCCAAAGTTCCCTTGTGCCTCTCTGCAGTCATCCCCCACCCCCGCCCCCAGCATCAGGCAGCTGAGCCACTGCTGATTCTAGAGTTTTGCCTTTTCTAGAAATTTCACAGAAGTGGGATCAGAAGAGATGTACTTGTATCTGGCCTCCTCCTTCTGCATAAGGCTGCAGAAGCCCATCCATGGATCAGCAGTTCATTGCTTCTCATTGCTGAATTGTACTGAGTGTGGGGATGCACCACATCCAAGTTGGGGCTATTCCAGATAAAGAGGCTCTAAACATTTCATATGAATCCTTGTGTGGATATATGTTTTCATTCCCCTTGGGCACATCCCAGGGAGTAGGAGCGTGGAATCATGTGGCAAGAGTATGTTTTCCTTTTTTTTTTTTTTTTTTTTTAAAAGATGTAGTCAAAGTGTCTTCTGAGTGGCTGTACCATTTCACGAACCTACTAGCAGTGTATGAGACTTCCGTTTTTTTCAGCACTTGGTATTTTCGGTCTTTTTGATCATAGCCATGCCAGTAGGTATGCAGTGGTATTTCTGTGTGGTTTTAGGTAGTGTTTGTCCAACAATTAGCCATGTTGGGCATCTTTTCATGTGTTTGCCAGTCATGTATCTTTTTAGATGAAGATCTATTCAAATCTTTTGCCCATTAAAAAATGTTAGGTATGTCCTCTTAAAATTTTGTTGTAAGAATTTCTTATATACTCTGGGGGTGCCTGGGTGGCTCAGTGGGTTGAAGCCTCTGCCTTCGGCTCAGGTCCCGGGGTCCTGGGATTGAGCCCCGCATCGGGCTCTCTGCTCAGCAGGGAGCCTGCTTCCTCCTCTCTCTCTGCCTGCCTCTCTGCCTACTTGTGATCTCTGTCAAATAAATAGATAAAATCTTAAAAAAAAAAAGAATTTCTTATATACTCTGGACACAAGTCCTTTATCAGATATACAATGGTAAATAGTACCTCCAAGTCTGTAGCTTGTTCTTTCATTTTCTTTATGGTGTCTTTTGAAGAGCAGAAGCTTTTTTTTTTTTTTTAAATCAATATCCTCCTTATGGACTCTGCTTTTACTGATTAATCCAAGGTCAGATTCTTTCCTATGTTTTCTCCTAGAAATTTTACAGTTCTAGCTCTATGATCTAATGTAAGTTAATTCTGTGTGTGTGGTGTGAGGTAGGGTCTAAATGAATCTTTTGCATATGGATATCTAGTTGTTCCAGCACCACTGTAAAAAGTTTATCCTTTTCCTCACTGAATTACTTGGCACCTTTGCCAAAAATTAATTGACAGTTAATGTGAGGGTTTATTTCTGGACTCTGTTCCACCCATGTATCTAGCCTATACCAATTCCATCCCGAGCCGGTCACTGTAGCTTTATAGTAAGTTCTGAAATCAGATAGCATAAGTTCTCCTTTTGTTCTTCTTTTTCAAGATTGTTTTGGCTTCTATGTATAAACTTAGCATTTACATATCAACTTTAGAACGAGCTTGTTGATTTTTGTTGGCCAGAAGGAAGTGACACATTTCTCAACCCAGAATCCTACATCCAGAGAAAATATCCTTCAGGGAAAAAGGGAAAATCAAGACATTCTCAAATGAAGGAAAACCAAGAAAATCTGTCACAGCAGACATACTCTGAGAAGTTGAGTACAGGAAGTTCTTGGAACAGGCAGGAAAAATTTTTTTAAAGAATTTATTTACTTATTTGACAGACAGATCACAAGTAGGCAGAGAGGCAGACAGAGAGAGAGGGGGAAGCAGGCTCCCTGCTGAGCAGAGAGTCTGATGTGGGGCTCCATCCCAGGACCTTGGGGACTCGATCTCAGGACCCTGGGATCACGACCTGAGCCAAGGCAGAGGCTTTAACCCACTGAGCCACCCAGGCGCCCCCAGGCAGAAAATTTTAAAAAGGACTCTTGGAACATCAGGAGGGAGAAAGAAAAAAAGAAAAAAGTAAAAATAAGGGTAAATTAAGTCTCTTTTCTGTATGGCTATGCCAGACAACTCAATATGCAGTTAGGTCTATAAAAGTTTGCTATCAAATTTTAGGAGTTTTCAGATGTGTTTTGTAATTACCTAAAATATTGAAATGGCTCCAAAGTGAAATCTGCAAAATAAACTCTTCCCATACCCAGGGGTGAGAAGGATTCTGTGCTGGACCCTGGGATGTGTTCCTGGGATGCCTGCCAGGGAGTGGAGGGGCCAGGGAAGCTTTCCCGGGAGAAGTGACACCTACGCTAATCTCTGAAGGATGAGTTAGAGTCAGCCAGGTGAAGAAAGGAAGGACCAGGAACATGGCCACACTCCGGCGGCGTATCCATGACACCTGGTTCAAGACCAGAACCCACAGAATTTGTCCACAATAGTGTGACACGCTGAGATCCCTTTCTGTCCTCAGTGGCCTGTTTAGACACGTCCACAGAAGGCCTAGGCGAGCCTATTCCATTCTAAATCATTTTTGGGGTCACGGTTACCAGGGTACCCTACCTGCTAAAGCTTAGAAACACACTGTCCTAGGAAGAGCCTTGGCTGCAGTGTTTTCTGTTCTGATTTCTCTTTTCTTTTGCGTCCATCTTTTGAATGACAACGTTGAGCAGGTTTGAAAACAAACAGGCCACAGTCTGGCCCCTCGGTATTCTTTCTCCCAAACAGCCTCTTGTTTGTTTACAACCACAAACTGTGGTGTGCGGAGGGCATTCCCAGAGCCCCTGCATGGGGAGACAGCCATCCCCTGCCTGAAGACTCAGGAGGGCGGGGGCATGTGGCCCCAGAAATCTTGTGCCACAATATGTGGGTTTTCCAAAGGGACAATGTTGAGCTGGAATGTTAAACACCGACTTCTTGCCTCCACCTGGCTGGTGGGGTGCCCACGGGAGGATTGGGGAAGGCAAGGGTGAGATGTGGAAAACATCCTTTCCTAAGGTGATGGCGCAGTCCTGCTAGGGCCACCCCCAATATCCATTCACCCCTTCTGTCTCGTGTCAATAGTGTCTCTGCTTTTAAGCTGGGCACATGCCTAATTAGAATAAACACTACTTTTCCCAGCCCCGCCCTGTGGTGGGTGTGGCCATGTGATGAGTTCTAGTTAAGGGGAGGGTAGTAAGTTAATGTGTGCAATTTCCTGAGTATGCCCTTACAGGGCAGGGGTGGGGCCTCCCTTTCCCTGCAAAATAGGGTCATCTGGGATCACACGGCTGAGCGTCAAGATGTAAGGAGCTTGGACCCCTGATGCATTTGCAGACCAGAACCACCATCTCAGCGATACGATTTTCAAGTGGATATCCATCCATTTATTCAACAATACATTTCCTACTGAAATGGATCATGGTGTCAGGCACGGTTGTGGATGTGGCGTAAGGGGCTGAAGCTTACATTCACGGAGGAGACAGAACACAATCAAGTGGATAAATCCACGAAGACTTAAGATGATTCCAGATCCAAACGCAGTGATGCATTATACAGCATTACTGAGCTGTGGACTATGGGCTGGGACCTGCTCGTGAGGTGTTCTGGTTGAGCAAAGAAATCGGGAGAGGGCATAGGATGTCCCTTGTCTGCCGAATCTGACACTAAAAAATCAGGACTTGTAATTGGTGTGTCTTTTTAAAAATTTCATTGTTTCTCTCTATATTTTTTTATGATTGTCCCATACTTTTTGGTATTTTTCTTCTACTTACCCCTTCTCCCGTGAAATTCTAATATTATAGATAATTGCGTATCTGTTTTGGTATCTAGGTATATTTGTGCTTCATGCAAAAAGAGTAAGGTGTTTTTGCCCCCACTCTGAGAACCATTTTCTGCTCCCTTTGGGGGTGATATTGCCCCCAATCAGAATGCAAGTTCTAGAGATTCATTTTTATTGCGTTTTACATTAAATGAAGGAAAAACCCCTGACCCTTCACCACAGTGAACATGTGAAGTCCTGGGTGATCCAACCCCTGGAGATGGGCCTCGGGGCCAAGGAAAGATGCCCCCTGTATTGCACACTTTTATGCACGGGACTTGTTCAATGCAGCTGTCCACCCTCCAAGGTAGTGTTACGTAGTTTACAAAAACTCAGTATTGGAACATTCCCTGGCTTGTCCAACAGCATCTGAGCTGCTGGGCATCTACTCTTATGGGTCTACCAGGTCGGCCATTAAAAAACCCCCCAAAACTCCCACAAAGTGGAAAAAGCAAGTGCTGGCGAGGATGTGGAGAAACCGGAAAGCTTGCACACTGCGGGTAGGAGTGTAAGGTGTGTAGCTGCTGTGGAAGGAGGTTTGCTGATGCCTCCCAAAGGTGCACACAGAATTACCAAGTGACCCAGCAATCCCCCTCCTGGGTGCACACCCCAAAGAGTTGAAAACAGATGTTCAGAAAAAAGTTGTACACAAATGTTCCTGCAGCGCTATTCACAATAGCCAAAAGGCAGACCATGCCCAGTGTCCATCAGCTGGTGGATGGGTAAATGGACTGCGGCACAGGCAGACAATGGAACATCATTCAGCTGTAAAAAGGAATGGAGTCGTGACACCCGCTACAGCGTGGATGAAGTCTGAAACATTGTTAAGTGGAAAACGTTAGATGTCAAAGACCACATATGGTCTAATTTCCATTTATATGAGAGGCCCAGGACAGCGATCCACGGAGACCCAAGTAGACTCGTGGCTGCTGGGAGCTGGGGGCAGAGCTGAAGCGGGAGTGAGAGTTTCATGGGTGATGGGCTTTCTTTTGGGGGTGATAAGAATATCTTGGAGCTGGACAGAGGTGGTGTTTGCACAACTCAATGCCACCAGCTGTGCACTCTGAACTGGTTACTGTTACGTGACTTTGACCTCCACTGAAAGTAAAACAAAGCTGCTGCTTTCACTGCCTCCCAGCAGCGTCCCACAGTCGGCCTCCCAGGCAACAGCAAAGGAGGGGTACGGAGCCGCCCCAAGAGTTCAGGACCCTTCCCTCTGCTGTTCTCCTGGGTGCTCCTCAGGCTTTGAGATAAGAGATGATATCGGCATCTCTGGGATTCCTTATGCTCACCCACCAGGGAACCACACCTGTCCCCACCTCTTTGGCACCAACCTCACTTTCCCTTCCTATTTTCTCCTTCCCCTTTGTTGGAAGGATCACGGCTTCATCTGACCAGGCTGTGAGATTCCCTGCAGAAGGCTCTTCGGAATAGGGGTTGGTGGGGGACAAGCGGGGTCCGCCTCTCCCTGGCAACAGTGGGCCACTTTCCGAGATCACGGAACAGCTCTCACGTGCAGGGGCCCCCATACAATACAGGTGGCATGTGGGATCTTTCAACCGCTGTCAGTGCGCAAAGACCCACCACCTTTATTACTGCTGTCAGGAGGGCCAGGCCGCTGGGGGACGCATTCCATGTAAACTGGGAAGCGAACGTGTTGACTACACTGGTACTAGCCCACGATGCTGAGCCCTCCCTGCTGAGTCACCCCGCCCGCCCGCCAGCCCCACCACGGAGGTAACTACGCAAAAGCGGTGGCACCCGCCCCGATTCTGGAGAACTCCCCGTGAAGCCAGCGCCCGATGTGCTACTGGGGTTTTACATGGCAGACAAGACAACTGGGAACCATATCCATATGGGGATGATTAATGGAGAGATACTAGGGAACAGCACGTGCTGAGAGGTGCACACTTTCTGGACACTTCTCTCCAACTTCCCTGTGGAGAAAGCGCTCCCACAGTGCTCCAAGGGGCACGATCTGGTTTCACTGTTTCTTCTTCCACCTCCTACTCCTCACCACACAATCACAAACGAGAGGTGGCCAGCCATTGTGGGATGAGGGCAGGAGGGCAAGCATGTCAGGGTAACTGGGGCTTCTCCTCTCAGTCCCATCAGGGTCCTGGGTCCTGAGCCGGGATGCACGGGGGGCAGAAGAATTAGCAGAAATGTGTTATCCCAGCTCTTGTGTTCTGAAGTTTAAGCCCTGGAGTCTGGGAGGCTTTGAGGTGCAGGCTAATGCTTCTCAAACTGTCAGGGAAGGACCAGTGTTTAACAAAGACATGGTTGCCTAATCAGCATGCACCCTGCGCCACATATAATTTACTGTGTGATACCACACCCCCAAACGGCTCTGCCTCCTGTGCTGAGATGCACCAGGGATTGTGTGCCTGGTGGCCGGAGCAGAATTTAGTCTTTAACTCCTGGGAAAATTTTTCTCTCTTATTCTTAGTACTGTACTTATGTTATCATAGGCCAGTGAGTTTGTGGACTGGCCCCAGTTGGTGGACCAACTGAGAATTAGATTGATGTAGGCAAAATGGCTTAAGAAATCCAAAGGAAGGATTCTCTTGGGGGGATGGGAGAGCCCACTGGCTAGAGAAATGGGGTAGGGCAAGGGGGAAGGCAAGGTGGCGGGCAGGGGAAGAAAACGAGAATGAGCAAGGAGTCCCGAGGCAGAGGGATTCTCTGTACCCACACACAGGTACGGAGAAAGTAGCAAGCCTCCTCTTCACAGGAAGGGGCTGTGTGCACTGAGTCTGAGATAGGCAGCCCTCAGGACATTCCAGGCCCAACAGGAGAGGGGAGGTGAGGGAAGGAGCTGGTGCAGCCACAATGGTAAATGGCAAATGACACATAGTAACAGTGTTGGGAAACAAGAGGCGGTGGTGGGGATTGTGGCAAACTGGAATGTGCAGGTTTTTTTGTTTCTAAAGATTTTATTTTTGACTAATCTCCACACCTGATGTGGGGCTTGAACTTTATAACCCCAAGACCCTCTTGAGGTTCAACTTCACAACTCAAGACCCTCTTGAGTCATATGCTATACCGCCAGAGCCAGCCAGGTGCCCCTGGGATGCACAGTTTTATTTAAGGGGGCAGCAGCTTGTGCCAGACACTGTTTGGCTCCCCACAGGCATTCTCAGTTCCTTTCTCCTTGTCAGTTACCTCCCTTGCTTTCCCAGTCTCCCTTGCAGTTCTGGGATGGCTGTGTAATCCCAGACTGTGGGAAAGACTTCTTTTGTTCCCCTGCCAGCTCCTCCCCTGGATTATGTAAAGATGTAATGCCTGGAGTTACAGCAGCCATCTTGGGACGTGAGGCTACAAATATAAAAGCAAAAGGCCCACATGTTGAGGATGAAGGATTGGAAGGATAAAAAGAACCTGGGGCTTCTCCTCCTCAAGGTAAAAATGAGCTACCAAACCAATCTTAGGGTCAGACTTCTTGCTAAATGCACAATACATGTTATTATGGGTTAAGCCAACATTAGTTGGGCTTTTTGTTACTAGCAGTTCAAAGCATTCCTGACTGATACAGTGCTGCTCAGCTCCAACTGACCTCTGTCCCCAGAAGTGTGATTTAACGTAGCCGGGCTTCTCATTTTTCCAAAGGAGTGAAAAAATCTGGGTTTATATATGAAATTTCCCAATGCTTATATGTAGGCAACAAATATAAATTAGTTGGGACCAAAAACAAAACAAAACAAAACAAAACAAAACACACAACACAACACAAAACAAACAAAAACATATTTGCAGGGGATGTGGCCTGTGGGTTTCCAGTTTGTGACCTCTGGTCTAGGAGGAGAGAACAACGAAACATTGCTGTGCCCACAGTGTGGCAAAGACACGGCGACGTAGAGCCCCAGACCAGAAGGGCCTCATGGACTGAGAGGGTGGACAGGCCAGCAGCAGCCTGGGTCTCAGTGAAGGAGGATGGGGAGTCCGGGACACTGTGACACACTGGCTTGGGGTAAGATGCCAGACCCGTGGCCAAAATTCCGGAGAATTTGGGGAAAGCCTTGAAAGACTACAATGAAACTTGCCACCGGCCCAGGGGAATGGCAGCTCCAACTAGAAATCATGTCGAAAGGCTGAAAATAAAGTCAGATCCACTTTTTACATCCCCGAGCTTACAGATCAAGATTTATACCTGCTAGACAAAACACAGAGGGATCCTTTACGTCCCTGGAACTGGGTCTCCACCAGCATCAGGGAGCCCGTGTGGACAGCCGTGGACACCAGCCCACCCTCTTTCGCCATCCCGCAAAATGCTGGAGGACTAATTGTCAAGTGAATTCAAGATCATGGCACGTTTCCTTACCAGTACACCCAAGACCTCTCTTTTTAAAAAAATGTGTTTCCTTTCATTCCTTGTCACTTTGTAGGCAGTAGTTCTAGCGGGGCTGAGGCATGTCCCACCGTTTCTATGTTTTCCTGTAAAAGTGTGACCAGTGCTTTGTGGGCAGCTACGTAACTTTTGTGAATTCTGTGTTACATTTCCTATGATTTCTCGCTTTTTCACTCATCAGGAAGTTCTTACGACCCGTCTACGTTGCTGTGAGTTCATCCTGTTTGTTCCATTTCATTATATTCCATATGGTTTCCCCATTTTTTTGCCCGGCACTAAGTCCTTGGGCTCAGTCCCCATTGCCGGAGGCACCGCTCCCCTGTTGTCCTGGCAACTGCCCCGCCCGCCCTTTGTGTGCATTCTTGGTATCTGCCCAGGGTACCTCCATCTCCACCCAGGACAGCACGAACACTCTGTGGGCCTGTGTGTGAGTCTCCTTGGGATGTGTCCCCAGAAGTGGGACGGCTGGGTCCCATTGTCCTAAGACCCGGTCTCCCTAAGGGCTGGGCGAGAGCTCCTGGCTGCAGGTGCATGCCTCCCTCCCCCCACAGTGCTGATGCCCCCCCTGCCCCCCTGCATCCCCAGCAATAGCTAAGTGTTGCTATCCTAATAGGACTAATAGGGTATCTGCCTTGTTGTCTTTAATTCACATTTCTCTGATTACCAGTGACTGTGCACATCCTTCTTGGGCTTGTTGCCTTCTGGACTCCCTCTGCTTTCCAAGGAGATGGTGACAGTCACCATGAAAACCTCTCCTCCTTCTCTTGGGCCAAGCTCAGCTTTAAGTGAACCCAAGCCCTTGGAAACCTTAGTTACTGGCATTAGCACTTAGATGAATAATAATAAAATAATAAGAATGGCCTCCATTTACCGAGCCCTTCCTTCCCCAGGGCTAGTCATCATACAAGCAGTATCTTGCTTCATCTAGACCACAAGCCTAGGAAGTCGGTCCTAGTGGGAAGTGGCAGAGCAGGGTTCAAGCCCGGGTCGGCCTGACCCTGAAGCCGTGGCACCCACCCAGCATGCGGCCCTGCCTTCCCAGCAGCTCTGGGAAACAGCACAGGTCACTGCCTGCCTCGGTTCTCCAGCCAACCCAATGTCCCTGTCACCACAGGCTTGACGTGTCACTCCCGGCAGTGTAAAGAAAGCCTCGTGGGTAATCCCACTGAAAGGCGGCCCCTCATCAATGCTACTTGCTTTGGAATCCACCTTATGATTTCTTTCCCCACAGCCAAGGGACCTACTGTTCCGGGGTCCACATCATACTCAAAAACAAGTACTTGTTCATCTTAATGAAGTCTTACCGATGCCGGTGTTCAAAACTGCTGAAAACACACCAGGGCAGCCAGTGGAAAGACCTGGGTGTGTAACTGGGGGTGATATAAAACGTTATCGCCACGTAATGTGTCAAATGGAAAAGCCACAAGTAGGCAGACAGAAGTGAGCTGCACCCTATCTGTAGCCCATTTGTCTACCAAGGGACAAATCCCAGGTCTCCCCAGGTTCAGGGCTCTGTTTCTTTTCTTTGCCCAGAATACCTCGTGGTGAAGGCCAAGCCCTGCCTTGACCTGACTAGCTCTGGCCTTGCCCTTGACCTCCTGTGTTCATCCAGGCACTCTTTTGTTCAATAAATATTTGCTGACTGCCTCGTGTGTGCTCTGATTTCTATTTTGGGAAAGAGGTAGGTCCTGTCTTCTTGGATCTTAGGGCCAAGGGTGGAAGACAACAGAGAATCCATGCATAATTGATTATTTGCCCTGGTGACTATGGACAGTGGTTGAAAGTGCTAAGCCTCAGTTTCCCCATATGTAAAATGGAACTAAACGGCTTATTTATTTGGTTTACTATGAGGATTCTGTAAGATACAGCATATAAAAGGGAGAGTCCACACAGAGTAAATGTTCCATAAATGGTAGCTGGGATTATTATTCTTGATGTCTTAATAATCCATCCAGATGTCAACAATGTTAGCTAGTATTCCATTGATCTACCATTTAAAAAAATATTTGTGGGAATAAAGACATTGGAGGAAGGTTGAAAAAATGCAACAACAATTTGGGTAGGGCCAAACAGAAGATTCCAGATGAAAACAAAGGATTTGGGGAGATCTAGATTGAGCTTTGAGCTCTAAGACTAACAGGGATGCATGGTCCACACGTTGGGGAGGGAGGCATCCATACCCATTTGCTGGCACTGAGTCATCTAGTCTATTTTGCTGTCTTAAAAAAAAAAAATCCAAATATGCACCCGGAGCCTGTCTTCCTGCATCTTGCCTGCACGTGGAGTCCAGCCCACATCTGCGTTTAATCAAATCAGTTGCTAAATGTCACAATGGCCTCATTCACAGGTAGCGTAAAGCATATTTAACTGGCAATAAAACAATCTGCATTCCTGAGAATGCCGTTTCAGATAGGCTGCCTGTCACTGCATCTCTGCCGCACAAGCAGGAGTGATGTTGGGGCAGAGATGGGGAGAGGGGACAAGAAGGGCAACAGTGCTGCCGAGGAGAGGCGACCACGTGCAGATTCACATGTGCTGGGCTGCAAAGAGAGCCAACATGTGGCGCCAGCTGGGAAAAGGCAAGTGGCAATCGTGAGCACACTCCAGACTAAATGTTGCTGTTTGTGCACAGCAGTTATGCAGAGGATTGATAGAGCTGGAGGGCTTCCTAGAGGAGGTGGCAATCGAGCAGAAGCTAAATGGACAGAAAGAGCTAGCCACAGAGAAGATCTGGGGAAAGAGCATTTCAGGTTGGGGGCAAGAGTAAAGTAAAAAGGCCCTGAGATATGAGGAGTGCAAAGAAGGCCAGTGTGTGTGAAATGGAGAGATGGGGGTGCGGTATGTGTCATGAGGTCAGAGAGGTCTTCGGGGGCTGAATCAAACAGGGCTTGGTTGTGGGGAGGTCACTGTGAGGCACTGGCATTATTTCTGACTGCAGCGGGAAGCCTCACATGGAGCGTTTTCAGCAGAGGAGTGACATGATCTGTTCCAGCATGGGGAAGGATTGACTGTGTGACTTCACTCATTGGGAGCAGAAACAGATCAGAGGGTCACAGTGGATCCCAAGACCAAGTGCATTGCTCTTACTGCCAAGGATCCTCTGGAGGGACTGTCAGGAGTGGTAACCCATAAATATCAGGGCTTCTGAGACAAGCTACACATGATGGAGAGAGATTTCACTGATCTAGTGCCCAGGGAAGGCCCTGGGGGTAGATGTACCTTATGCCACTCTGGTGGAAATTTGGCAGGGTCGGAGTATGTGACACAGCCTGGACCAATCAGTGGCTCCGTCCACTGTCCTCACAGCCTCCCAGAGCTCTTTTCCCCATCAGTCACAACATCTTTGGCTTCCTTTCACGGGGTCCACAGGCCTGCTGTGACTGTCTCTTCTCTGACCTCACTGAGCCCGATCTTTCGGGCCTATTATGGGTTGATCTGTGTCCGCCTCAAAAGATAGATTCAAGTCCTCGCCCCAGTACCTTTGAACGTGACCTATTTGGAAATAGGGTCTTTGCAGATGGCATCAAGTTACGATGAGGTCCTACTGGATCGGGGTGGGACCTCATGCAGGGACTGGTGTCCTCGTACAAAGAGGAAAGTCTGGACGGAGATGCAGAGGGAAGAGTGCCAGGTGAAGCTGGAGGCAGCGATGGGCCTCCAAGCCCAGGACCGCCAACAACCAGCGGGAGCTGGGAAAGAGGCAAGGAACAGATTCTCCCCCAGGGCCTCCAGAAGGAACCAAGCCTGGAGCTGGACTTCGGACTTCCAGAACTGTAAGAGAACACGTTCCTGTCATTTTCAACCACCCAGTGTGTGGGGTTTCTGTTACAGCAGCCCTAGCAAGTCAACACCACCAACGTCCCTTGCCTCCTTCCAGCCACCTGGCCACCAGGACATTTTAGGACATGTGTGTTTACTTGTCCCTCTGCCTGCAATACCTGCTCATAGGCCAGCATGTCCCCAAGGCTAATGTCCCTACAACTCCCTGGGGATCCCGTCAGAAAGCAGATTCTGCAGGTTCTGGGTGAGACCTGAATTTCTAACCTTCTCCTAGGTGATGCGGATGCGGTCAGACTGGGGACCAGAGCTGGAAGCCCTGACCCCTCCCACAGCTGGCGGCCCCTGGTCAGCCAGGTCTCTGCTCAGCTGTGACCGTCCCCGGCCACTCCAGGGCAGGCCCGCCCCCCAGCCTCCCCCAACTCCGGCCGCACCTTAAACGTCACTCTGGTGCAGCTGTTTCCTTTTGCTGGAATTCACAACCCTGGAACCACCTTATTTAGAAACACATTTACTGTTCATCTTAGTCTCACTAGGACGTAAGCTTGTGCGAGCTGGGACTTTGTTTACTGCTTGGTGCCTGGTTTCTGGAAAAGTCAGCAGCAAGCAGCAGCTCTCTGAAGGTAATTTTTGAGAAAAACAAAAAGAATGTCTGTCTTGTTCTTGGCACTATTTCCAGCTTCTAGAACAGGGGCTGGCATCTAACAGACATTGAATAACCATATATTGAATGAATGAATTAAAAGAGCAAATGAACCAACCTGGATAGTCGTTTTCTGATTATGGAGCATGTACTGTGTCAGGAACTCTGCTAAGCCCTTCCCCTAGTTATCCTAGTTTATCCCCCACCCGACAAGGAGAACAGAGCCAAGGAGGCTCTCTTATTGTCCCTTATCAATCATTCTGCCGATGTTTACTGAGCACCTACTGCGTGCCAGCCGTCCCAAGCACTAAGGACAGAGTCATGGACAAGACAAGGTAAACACTGGCCCCGTGGAGCTGACGTCCTAGTGGGGAGGGGCTGAAAGGGAATAAACATGTGAATTTGGTGGAACCTAGGGAACTCGGTACCGGTGGGTGGTCACAAAAGGCTCTGGATTTGAGCAAAGATTTGTAAGACGTGAAAGATTGAAGCTTAATAGAGGTTACGCAATTTGCAGCTTACAACTCTGAGACTGTAAGTGGCACACCTGGGATTTGAACCTGGGGCTGTCTGACTCTGGGGTCCATCATTTTTCATCTCAGTGTTCTCCCGCCTCCTTTCTGCTGGCGAATTCCCACCCCACTGGACGGTTTATTAATAGTTTCAGAGGGTGTTTGATTTAGCTTAGCAGAAAATGCCTCTCCTCCTCCATTCACTCCCAGTGCACCCTGAATGCTGGTGCGGCTGCATGGGGGTCTGATTCCCCAGCGGCAGATGGCTGCTTGCTGGGCTGTTTTGGTTGTGGTTTGTGAGGCCAGCCTCCCGCACGTACCGCAGCCACACCAGTATGAGGAGCCCTGCGGGACGCACTTGCCCAGCTCCCCGGCAGCCAGGGCTCAGCAAGGGGCAGTCAGCTGCAGGCTGGGGCCTCGCCCTGGGGCTAGCAGAGGCTAACATCTGGTTTGTGACAGGGTGGCCCTAAAAAGCCACAGTACAGCCTCTAGTCTAAAGTTTCCTGGTAGTAAAGACAACCTTCTCCAAATTGATACTTTTTTCGAATAGAGAGGTCAAGCGCTCGCCGAAATGACCTCCCACGGCAATCCTCCAGTGCCTCATAAGATAAAAATCCTCTATCTGCCCGACGGATGGGCCAAGAGCCTCATAAAACTCTACGTTCTTCTCAGGTACCTTTGCAGGGGCAGCGGGCTCCTTCCCACTGAATGGCAGCTCCGCCCCTCTACTCATCAAGCTGCCCGTTCCAAGTGTTTACCATTAGCAGGGAGGCCCTTTCTGCAGACCTGTAAATTCCAAGCGGCCCATCTGAAGTACCCCGGGAGGATGTGGGAATGACACACGCAAAGGCCACAGCTTCCCTTAAGATATCTCCCACGTTCAGATCAAAGCTGTCTTGTCCTTGGTCCTAATGGCCATAATTCACTTCTTGCCCTAAAACCTCATGTTGCTTTTAAAGATTTGATGGACCCAGCAGCTGCGGACCTCGGCTTTCATCTCTGCTGGATTTATTCCCCGTTCTCCGGCCAGCTCTTCCAATCTCTGTAGCTGAAAGTAATTCCAAAGGCCCAGAATTTGGGTGTTGCCCTTCCCCACTCCCACCATCACCAGTGGGTGCTTTTGAGCCCGTCTTCCAGCTCGGTGGGGTGCTCACATTTCCAGAGCACGTTGTATGGCTGAGGCCAGCCCAAGGGATAGATGAGGCCCTGCCGGCGTGGCCTATGGAACATATGTTTTTATCTTTTCCCCTCTTGCTACACAAGGAAAGCATTTAAACCAAGGGGTTATACGGTGGGGACTTTGCCGATCAAGGTCAATGTGGCCAGTAATAAGGCAGACTAACACCACGTAGCATGGAGGATATGGCATTGCCTGTGTGGTCTCCCAGCCCCAAACACACAACCTCAGTCTAATCATGAGAAAACACCAGGCAGATTTAGGTCGCCATGGACATTCGACCTATATCTGTTGACCAGTGTTCAACAAGGAGTCAAGGTCATGAAGGACAGAGGGGCTGTCACAGAAGAGGCACAACCACTAAACGCAATGCAACATGCTGGGTTGGACCCTGGGAACAGAAAATGGATGTTTGTGGAAAGACTGGTGGTCTTTGGATAAGTCTGTCACTCAGAGCAGAGAGCTATCGTCCGTTTCCTGGTTTTGACCACTGAACAGAGATTCTGTAAGTTGTAAGGGAAGCTAAGAACCCTCTGTACTATCTTGGCAACTGTTCTGTAAATCTAAACTTCTTTCAAAGAAGATTTTATTTTTAAGTAATCTCTACATCCAATGTGGAGTTCAAACTCACAGCCTTGAGATCGACAGTCATATGCTCTCCCAACTAAGCCAGCCAGGTGCCCCTAAAGAGTTTTAAAAAAAGAATAACAGATTCTGATGGACAGAATTTAAGTCTGCTACTTACTGGCTATGTGACCTCATGCAAGTTACTTAACCTCTCTGTGCCTTACTCTCTCCATCTGTAAAATGGGTATTAAAATAGCACAGCTCAGCTCAGAGCAATAGCAATAGCTCAGCTCAGAGTCTGCTTGTCCCTCTCCTTCTGCTCCTCCCCATGCTGGCGCATGTGCTCTCTCTCTCAGATAAATAAATAAAATCTTAAAAAGAAACTGATAAAATCTAATAATTTCACATAAGAATCGAGATCTGGGGTTTCTATTTGAACAAAAAATTGAGGGATGCTCTGGAAAACTGGGTTTACATTCTCACCTACAATCAGACACTCGAAGTGAGTAGTGGCTGCCCCTTT
The DNA here is from genome assembly GCA_004024625.1 of Mellivora capensis. Taxonomy (NCBI): domain Eukaryota; kingdom Metazoa; phylum Chordata; class Mammalia; order Carnivora; family Mustelidae; genus Mellivora; species Mellivora capensis. The sequence goes on from PISX010005492.1 coordinate 57,653, forward strand.
TGGGGGCATGTGCTCTCCATGTGACATGCTCCCCAGCCCTCCCTATTGTCTCCCCACACTGAGGCTAAATCCATCATCCTTTGTCTGATATCTTTCTTTCTATTTATTTTTAAAGATTTTATTTTTAAGTAATCTCTATATCCAATGTGGGGCTCAAACTCACAAATTAAAAAATTAATTAAAAAGATTAAAAAAATTGCTTCTGTATCTTTGTGGTTGGCTGAACAGCCCCCAAAATGTCTATATCTGAATCTCTAGAACCTGCATGTTACTTTACATGGCAAAAGGGACTTTTCAGAGATGATTAAGTTAAGGTTCTTGAGTTGGGGAGGTGATCCTGGATTACCCAAGTAAGCCTAACGTGAGCACAAAGGTCTTAACAAGAGGGAGACAGGCGGGTCAGCGCCAGAGAGGAAACGTGGCCTGGAAGCAGAGGTTGCAGTGATGGGCTTTGGAGATGGAAGAAGGGGCCATGATCCAAAGGACGCAGGCAGCCTCAACAAGATGGCTTCTTCCCTAGAAGCTCCAGAAGGAACACAGCCCTGCCAACACCTTGAGTTTAGAATTCTGACCTCCAATACTAGAAGATAATGAATTTTATTGTTAAAGCCACTAAGTCTGTGGCAATTTGCTATGGTACCAATTGCACAATGACACAATACCCATATCTCTAATGAAAGTAAGACAGAAAAATACAGCAGGGGTCACCTAATTTTTCTTTGGTTCAGCCCGTGTTCCTCACTGTGTGATCTGCCCTGTGTCTGTGGACACTGGTGTTTGCTGCCCCTTGCCCAGGAGCCTCGTATCATTCACTCATTCTTCACTCATTCATGCATGCATGCTTTATAGTTACTCACTGGGGAAATAATGGGGACTAAGACATGGTCCCTGCCTTTAAGGAACTTACAGTCTAAGTGTGTATTCAAGGATATCAAATAGGGCACTTAAGTTTGAAAAGAGAAGAATCACGCCGTTGGACAAACACTCAGAATGAATTTAAAGAAAATGAACAAGCTGCCCCAGTTTATTTTAGTTTTGTCTTCACAGTAACCTGGGGGACAGACACCATCTCCAATCCTGACCTCTTAAAAATAAGGGATCTGAAGCTCAGAGAAGTTAAGTAACATGTTGAAGGTTGCACAGCCCGTGACTGACAAGCCAGCTCCAACAGTAGCCTGTGCCGCGTCCTGGATGCAGCTCAGACCTGCTGGAACTTGCCCCGGGAGCATCCCAAGCTGCTGAACCCCTGTACTCACCTTAACAGTCAGCCCTTAAGTGCTGGTGCATTTTAGAGCGACAAGCCGAGCCCAGAGCTGGCCCTGCGCCGGGCTGGTTGCAGTTATAGCCTCATGACATACTTAATGACGCGTTCCGAGCAGATGAAGGACAGGTCCACAAAAGGCAGCTCAGCACTTACTCTGCACTTGGCTGGGAGGGCTTGGATCCAATCCATCCCTAACACAAGCCCTCCATCCAAGCCCACACACTGGACATTTGTACCCAGACAGGGATGGCAATTCCAATGGGCAGCCCACCGCTGACTGATCTGCACACTGCTTCCTACAACAGCCACGGGTGGCCGAGCCAGATGTCTACCCCCAGTGTTTGTGCTTGCCTTCATTTTCTTACAAGATTTTATTTATTTATTTGAGAGAGAGTGAGAGCACACACATTGTGGGGGGGAGGCAGAGACAGAGAGAGAAGCAGACTCCCTGCCACTGAGCACTGAGCCCGATGCGAGGCTCGATCCCAGGATCCTGAGATCATAACCTGAGCCAAAAGCAGACGCTTAACTGACTGAGCTGCCCAGGTTCCCCTGTTCTTCCTTCTCTCTCATTGTAAAAAAGCGCCCAAGTTTTAGCTGGGTCAATGGCCATCCCGAATAAATACTGTATCTCCCAACTTTCCTTGCAGCTAGGTTGGCCAAGTGTCTAAGACCTGGCCAAAGTCCCATGAGAAGGTGTGTGGGGTGCCATATCTGGGTTGCACCCTCAAAGGGAGGGTGGTCTTTGCCTTCTACCTCTTCCCCCTTCCCTCTGCTGGCCATCCTAGGTCACCTGGGTAAGGGTAGCAATCTTAGGAACCATGAACATCGAAAGGGAGGAGGGCTGCTGAGCTTCCTAACTCCTAACTTCCTAACTGCAGAGCTGCTCACATCCAGACTGCCATACCAGAGAGAAATAAACTGCAGTCCCACTGAATCACTGTTAAAGCAGCTGAGCATGTACCTGAACACTATTCCCAAATCCTCATACACCAGGGATGCCAAGTAAAACTGTCAAAGACAGGGCCCTGCCAATTCCACAAGAAAAATTCTCTTGGTTTTACAGTGATTCCACTGCTTACACAGGTGTCTGGGTAAAGAAGTTGAGGCAAAGGACAGGGCCGTCCAAGAAAAAGTTCCTTCCGATGACAAATCCGCAGGAACACTGCCTTCTGGCCACTCTGCAGTCAGCGTTTAAGACCGAATGCGGTAGCTCCCCTTTAAATAGGGCTGCCAAGAATTCCTCTGGTCCCTGTTTGCAGAAGCGGTGGGGCTTCTTTCCCTTCTCCTTGAACGCAGCATGGCCTTGTGACCTACTGACCGTATAATCACCTATGACAGAAGTGATGCTCTGGAACTTCCAAGTCCAGGCCTTAAGAGAGCTGGCGGTCTCCACCTTCATTTTCCTGGCACCCAGCTACCATGCTGTAAGGTAGCTGGCAAGACACTGGAGGAAGAGAGGCCACGTGGAGGAAAAGGAAAGCACCCCAGCCTATAGCCCCAAGTGCCAGAGGAGTGAGTACACCTTTCCTGGATGTCTCAGCTGAATGCAACTGCGTGAACATCACCAGGAAGGGCAGGAAAACCACCCTGCTGAGCCCAGCCAAGACGAGAAATTGTGAGAAAGAGTACATTGTGGCTACTGGAAGCCACTAAGTCTTGGGGTGGTTTGTTACACAGCAGTGGCCAACTCAGAGGCAGGGGCTGTTATTTTTCTTTGCCTTTATCTAAGCCCAGTTAGAGTTCCTCAAAACTCCCTGTACTCTTCCTTCATAGCTACGATCACAACTGCAATGGCTTAGTTAGTGTGATTATCTGTTTAGCACACTGAAGTGGTAGGAAGGGTGTACCTGGGAGCTTCTCATACCTGGCTCTCCCACTCCCTGGTTGTGTGACTCTGGGCAGGTCACTTTGCCTCTCTGGGACTTGATCTGCTTGTTACAAACTGGGAGAAATGTCAGTCCTTCCCTCCCAGGATTTTCATGAGATGAAATGGGAGAATGTTAGTCAAGAGGCTGGTGTGGAGTCTGGTACATAGCATGCCCTCAAGATGTACTTGTTGAGTGAAGGGATGAAAGAGCGGATGTAACCAACTTCTACAAATATTCGATGGGTGAATGAAGGAAGTGCTCAGCTGTGCCTTCCTGGCGAGACCTGGCCCGACCATCACAATGGAACAGTGCGACTGGTTCCCACAACCACACCTCGGGTCCTCCTGGCCAACTCCACTTTATTCTTCCTCCATAGACAACATTTTTCACCTTACCAGATAAGGCACTTGCTTATTCATTCTGTTACTTATCCTGGTTTTGTTTATCTTTCCCATCACAAAAATATTTTTTTGGTCTCTTTTGTTCCCTGAGGCATCTCAAACCATGCCCAGGGTATAGTAGATGTCAACAAACATTTTTTGACTGACAGAGTGAATGTAAGTGTTCATGAGGGTCCACGGCTTACAGAAGTGTGGACACGACCATACAGAAAGCAGCCCTCTTTGAAGAAGACCCTTCACATTCTCAAGACACTTCAGTGCCATCTGTTGACAATGGTCCCGGTGCCTGTGTAAGCCCATGATGACTCTGATATGGATGGTGTCCCCCAGAGTTGCATAAAACCAAAAGTCGAGCCCTGGTGGGAAGAGCTATGTTCAGACACAGCACCCAGCTCTGTTGTCCTCCAACAAGCCCCATGAACACTTCTCTCTCCAAACACAGTGTGATCTCTGGACAACTTCTCTGGAATCCCCAAAACCTCCTCACATTGAGTTATCCCTCTGACATACTGAAAAAATGAGACAATCACTCAAGGACTGCCCCACACAGATAGGGCAGGTGTCACCTTCCATTGACCCACTCATGCAGGGCAAAGATGACAATCATGATGACACCGTAACATTAACTGAGAGGTTATTATGTGCCAGGAAAGTCTCTGTGAGCTTCTTATAGATATTAACTCTTAAAATTTGATGAAGTGGGTATTATCCTCGATCTCAGAGGAGATCGCTGTGGAACAGAGAGATGAAGAAACTTGTTAGAAAGAGATGGGAAAATGCTAAGTCGGGCGAGGTAATAAACGAAAGGAGAAATGCTGCCTTGTGAGTGGAGCACTGTAGGAAGGGTGCTGGGTGGGCACATGAAAAAAAAATGTGGTCTACACACATGGCCGTGGCAGCTGGGGACAAGTAACACTGGCTCTAAGGCCATGTCCTATCCTTGGCTGTAGCTGGAAGGCACCTGACCCATTCCTTCTTCCAGAGACTTGTATGTGACCTTCCCAGGCAGAACGTTTGCCTTCCCCTTTTCCAGAGTTCCTTTTCCATGGGTTCCCTGCCTGTGCCTCCTGTCGTACTGAATATACATCTGCACCATGGTGAACTTTCATTCCCCTGGAGTAAGGTTGCCAGTAAAAACAAAAGTGACCTCGACATGTAGGAGTTCACAGAAAAGCCCTTTTATGGAAAAATATAATATTCGTGCTCTTGGGCACTGAGCTCCATAAGAGAGGGGAGGACGAACATTCTTTGATCACAGTCCTGGAGAGCTGGTAGGGGTCTGAGGCATAAGCCCGCTCCTCCTTCCCTCCTTCTTTTCCTTCTTCTCCTTCTTCAAGCATTTCTAGTTGCCTGATGGTTGCCTGCACAATATTCATTTTCTCCCCATTCTTGTTAAACTGGGGTGCCTGGGAAGCTCAGTCCGTTAAGTGGCTGACTCTTGATCTCACCTCAGGTCTTGATCTCAAAATTGTGAATTCAAGCCCCACACTGGGCTCCACACTGGGTGTGGAGCCTACTTAAAAAGAGAGAGAGAGAGAAAGAGAGAGAGAGAGAGGCGCGACTTGGAATAGCAATGCACCCAGGTAAAAATGATCACTTCTCTAGTCTTTCCTGCACCACAGAGAAGCCATAAGACACAAATCAAACCCATAAAACAAAATCTGAAAACTTCAGCTTTCCGAATCATAGCATTATTCCTTCTGGATTCTCCTTCTTCTGCCTGCCTGGAATATGGAGGTAAGGGCTGGAGGTAAAGCAGCCATATTGTGACTGTGAGGTGACAAGAATCAGGATGAAAGTTAGAGGGAGGTTGGAACGCTGAGTTCTCTGCTGCTTGTGGCTGAACGTACTCTGATAATGTGGGCCATGGGTCCTGAGGGATAAGGGATGGTTCCTGCTAACCAGAACCTTAAATATAGGTCAACTTCTACACTTTACAGAGGGGGGAGATTGAGGATCAGTGACTGAAGGACCAGGGTCATGTACAAATTTGTGAGAGATGGGATTAGAACCCAGGCTTAGGTCTTATGTCTACTTCTAGTTTTGCTGCTTCTGCTGGCTCAGGGGTCCCAAACTGTGACAGAAACCCCCAGTAGTGAGACAAAGATAATTTAAGATAACTTTCTTTTTAATTCTTTTTTTAATTAAAAATTTTTTTCCATTACTTTATTCATTTGTCAGAGAGAGACAGTGCAAGCAAGGGGAGTGGCAAGCAGAGGGAGAAGGAGGCTGAGCAAGGAGCCCAATGGGGACTCGATCCCCCCAGGACCCTGGGATCATCACCTGAGCAAAAGGCAGACACTCAGATGACTGAGCCACCCAGGCATCCCTTTAACTCTCTTTTAATGTATCTCACAGTTAGCCAGATCAGAGGTGAAAAGCTTGGACTCTAGAGCTAGACTGTTTGGGTCCAAATCCTGGTTTCACGACTCATTAGGTGAATGACCTTGACCATATTATTGGCCCACTTTGTGCCTGTTTCCTCTTTTGTAAATAAGCATAATGTAATTTCTATATTATATAGTAATTGTGAACATTTAATGAGGTAGTGCCTGAAACACAGTATTAAACAAATACTAATTATTAGTTCAAGGAGAAAATCTGTAACAGTCACTAATCTCTCTTTTTAGCAAAGAGAACGAGGCAGGCATCAGGTCCAGAGCCTTAGCTAGAATTTAATAATACTGTTTTACTTTCGGTGACTTTATTTTTACCAACTCCTTCCATTTTTGGCAAACAATGGTGGCTTTCTACCAAAGGCAGTGCTATAAATTTGCCTTTTAAAATGAATTTATTTTAAGGCAAAAGAAGCCTGTACATTTTTTAAAAAATCAAATAACAGTAGAGGTGGTATTTAGATGTGACAAAATCATGAATAAGATGTTTGAGTGCCTGAATTGGGGAAACACTTTCTAGACCAAGGGAGAAAATCTGTATCACCCACCCATACGTGCCCTCTTGCGGGTACAGCAGATTCCACTAACTGATCCCCACACGCCTTTCCATGGAGGCCAGCTAGGAAATTCACCAGTGGCTTCCTCAGCTGGTCCGGTTCTGACAAAACCCAGAACCTGACACTACGCCCTGGTGATGGAGAGATCAGACCAGTAGGCTGCCAGCAGCGAGCTGCTCAAGAACTGAGTTCCAATTGGTTTGCGGGTTGGGTTTTTACCATTTGCATAAAAAGTTTCCATCGTACAAATATGCTTAGACACGCACAGACAATCTCTGGAAAGACACGCAAGAAACTGATGACCGGGGACACGATGTGGGTGGCTGTGGGACAGGGCCAGAATGCAGATGTTACTACCTTTGTACCATGTGCATATGTTAAGCATTCAACAAACCTAATACATCCTGAAAAGAAAGTGTCTAGGGAGGGGGAGTTTTTGTGGCAGGTTAGAGTTGCCTATGTTCCTGGGTTTCCTGAGGATCAGGGTCCTTTAAACACCGGAGAAGCAAAAGCGGGCTTGTGTACAGAATTGCAAACCCCTCCCTCTCACCCCTGGGGGCAGAGGTGTCTGCTGAGCTCCTGGTCCTGCTTCAGGGCTGTCCCCTGCTGCTTATCTGACTTCCCTGCAGGGGGCGGTTTAAGCGGACCAGCCGCAGGAGCCCCACAGGGTGCTTTTGGTGCCCCTGCAGCTCTATAAGCACACCTAGGGTACACCAAGGGTTTGTGCTATTTGGTGACAAGCCACTGGATCTCCCTCCCCTCCTCCTGGCCCCCAGACACTTCCTTTTCTAGAGACAGTTCAGCACAGTGGTGACAGCGTTGAATTTGGACAGAAACCCCGGTCAGTCAGCAGCCAGGAGCATCAAGGCAGGACCCTCCACCAGCAAAGGGATTACAGCTGCTGAAAGCTCACATGGTGCTTAGCATTTTCTAGTAACAAAGTATTTTATTTAATTTTTTAAAGATGTTATTTATTATTTGACAGAGATCACAAGTAGGCAGAGAGGCAGGCAGAGAGAGAGGGGGAAGCAGGCTCCCTGCTCAGCAGAGAGCCCGATGCGGGGCTCGATCCCAGGACCCTGCGATCATGACCTGAGCTGGAGGCAAAGGCTTAAGCCACTGAGCCACCCAGGCGCCCCTAATAATAAAGTATTTTAAAATTAAGGTACGTATATTGTTGTCTTAGACATAATGCTATTACACACTTAACAGACGCAAGTATAGTATAAACGTAACATTTACATTTACTGGGAAATCCACATGTTCATCTGACTTGATTTACTGCGGTATTTGCTTTACTGCAGTGGTCTGGAACCGAACCCGCAACATCTCTGAGGAAGGCCTGGATAGCCACGCCCATGCACGAGCGCTTGCATCATGATAACAAAGAACTGTATTTCTTCCTGTGGGTCCAGATCAGGGGACAGGCAACACTTTTTGTAAAGGGCCAGACGGTAAATATTTTCTGCTTTGGCCATATGGTCTGTGTTGCAAATATTCAAATGTGCCCCTGCAGTGCGAAAGTGGCCATCGGTATTATGAACCTGAATGGAAGGGGCCGTGTACCAATAAAACTTTATTTGTGGGCACTGAAATTTTGAATCTCATATCGTTCTTAGGTGTCATGAAATATTATTCTTCTTTTGATTTCTTCCTCTGTCTGAATGTGTAGAAACCATTCTTAGCTCCTGAGCTGGACAAAAACAGGAGGGAGACAGACTGGGTCGTGGTTACCCCACACTTGATCTAGGTCCAAATGTTTGAAACTCACTGCTCTACAGCTTTTGTGTACATCTGCCCTCCTGTTTCTGGAAGTGTCTATTCTCCTGTTTAAAAAGGCACCTCAGGGGCGCCTGGGTGGCTCAGTCGTTCAGCGTCCGCCTTCGGATTGGGTCATGATCCCAGGGTACTGGGGTCAAGCCCCGAGTTGGGCCCCCTGCTCAGCAGGGAGCCTGCTTCTCCCTCTGCCCTCCCCCTGCTTGTGTTCCCTCTCTGGCTGTCTCTCTGTGTCAAATAAATAAATAAAATATTAAAAAAAATAAATAAAAAGGCCCCTCAGGAGGCAAATGCTAACTGATTCTAGTTCTAAGAGGTCTCTAAAGTAGTTAAACTCTTGAAAACAGGAAGTAGAATGGTGGGTGCCAGCGGCGGCAGGAGGGGGAATGAGATGTTCAACGGATAGAGTTTCAGTTTCACAGGATGAAAACATGGAGAGCTGTGGCACAAAAATGTGAGTATAGTTAACGCTACCGTAATGCACACTTAAAAATGGTTAAGATGATAAATTTTATGTTATATGCTTTTTACCACCACACACACACACACACACACCCATACCCCAGGGTTTCTCTTGGCCTCTGTGGATTTGTCCCAGGAGCATTCCTGTGGCAGAAGCAGCAGCTGATCCGTCCCACCGTAAGTGTGAGACCCCCTCCCGCACGGCAGGGGACAGAAGAGGCCCTTTGCTGACCTTTGGCCCTCCTGCCTAGGGACAGAGAAGCTGTCTCCCAGCCTGGGTGAGGACAGGGCCACTAGTGGGCTGCTCACCAGCTTCTGCCCTTCCCAGGGGCCGTGTCCTTCCTCTCCCCTGGACAATGACAGTCACCTCCTCCCATGGGTCTCCCTGAGCCCAGCATCTGCCTACAGAGCACTCTTCATGCTGCGGACCTTACTAGAACTTGTGATTGGTTGCATCGTGCATCCCACCCCCATTCACATCTACCCAGAATCTCAGAATGGGACCTTATTGGAAAGAGGGTTTTTGCAGACGTAATCAAGTTAAGAATTGGGGTAAGATCTACCTGGATTGGGCTAAGCCCTAAATCCAATAACAGTGTCCTATAAAAGACAGAAAAGGACACAGAGACATTGGGAGGCAAGGAGCCCCCAGGAGCTGGGAGAGGAAGGAAGAACTCTCCCCCAGAGTCTTCAAAGGGAGCACCACCCTGCCGCACCTTGCTTCCAGACATCCGGCCTCCAGAGCAGCGAGACATACCCAGCGGGTGGCTGTTTGTCGCAGCAGCCCCAGGAATGTTGTACAGAACCCAAATTGGATCCTGTCCTTCCACCTGTCTTTCCTACCTCACAGTGGTCCACCAGACCCAGGCCCATCATCAGCTCTTGGCCTCACTCCTCCCCCCCGCCCCCACCCCCCAGCTCCCCATTACCTCCCTCCAACCGCCCGGCCCCTTCCCTGCTTCTCAGACCTCCAGGTGGCACTGCCGCCTTTGCGGGCCCTGTTCTTCTGCCTGGAATGCCCTTCCCCAGACTTCCCTCCCCCCCCTGTGGTCTTTGCCCTAATTCACCTTCTAGGCAAGGCCAGCCCTGACCGCCCCAATACCTAAGTTGCATCTGCTTCATACCAGTCCCCTCCCCTGGTCTCTTTTCCTGCAAGAATCCATCACTGTTGAAAACATCATGAATGTTACTTTAAAAAAAAAAAAAAGAATCTTATTGTCTGTGTCCCCCCTGCTAGGATGTAAGCTGTGCAAGGGTGAAGTTTTTCTCTGTTCTGTCACCGCTGGGACCCCAGACTTTGTGCACAGTGGATGCTGAGAATAAATTATGGTTGACGAGTGAGTGAATGTGTGTGGTGAGCAGAAGAGCAGAATAGGACCCTTCCATTCCCCAAAGATACCCCCCCCCTTCCTGGAATCACAAATATGTTCAGTTGCATGACAAAGAGAATTAAGGTTGCAGATGAAATTAAGGTTGCTAATCATCCAACCTTCAGAGAGTGAGAGCGTCCTGGATTATGGGGGGAGAGGGCAGTGTCAGTGGAAGGGGGCGAAGGGAAAGAGAGAACCACAGAAGTTCAAAGTGATGTGGCTCGAGGAAGACCTGACACGCTGCTGGGGAGGGGCCATAAGCCAGAGAGTGTGGACCCCTCCAGGGGTGGAAAAGGCTTCCAGAAGAAACACCGCCCTACCGACACCTTGAGTTTAGCTCAGTGAGCCCGACTTTTGACCTCCAGAACTGCAGAACAGCAAATATGTGCTGTGTGAAGCCACTAATTTCATGGCAATTTGCTACAAGAGCCACAAAAAACAATAATAACATTTATGGATAATAATAATAATAATAATAATGCCCATTAGCACTGCCTCTGTACCAGGCTTTGCTCACCCACGTTCCGGCTAATCCAGTCCTTATAACGATCTTACAATAGCACAGCTGATGAGACAGAGACATCCAAGACCCGAATCTCACAAAGGTGGAAACTGAGGCCTGGAAAGGCAAAGCTGCTTGCCCATCATGCAGCTATGAAATGGCCGGGCTCGGATGTGGACCCTGGTGGCCCGGGTTCAGAGGCCATGGTTCAGAGGCGCATGGTTATGAGGATTATAGGAGATCCTGTGTGCAGCACTGTAGAACCTACCAGAGGGAATAAAGACAGGGACTTGTCATTTTTTTTGTTGTTGTTGTTGGTTTTTTGTGGTTTTTTTTTTTTTTTTTAGAGAGAGGGAGAGATTGGGGTGGGTGGAGAGGACAGGGGAGGGCAGAGTGAGAGGGAAAGAGGGAATCTTAAAGCAGGTTCTACACCCAGGGCGGAGCCTGATATGGGGCTCGATCTCATGACCCTGAGATCACGACCTGAGCCGAAACCAAGAGTCAGACACTTCGCCAACCAACCCACCTGGGTGTCCCTAAAGATAGGCACTTCTGGAGTCTGCCTGGAGGAGAAGCCTGTCAGTGCCGAGCCAGCAAAATGCACGTTCCTGGAAGCATTTACCAGAATAACATCCCATATTGTGAACCAAGTAGAAAAAGTGATTAAACACTCCACAATCAAAAAGTGTGACTACATATAAAGCCTTGGGTTGCCAGCTCTGTTTGCATATGCTCCCAGATCTGCATGGCAGGAGCAGGACCCCCAGGGACCCACCGTGTGTGGCTGGAAACAATGGTTGCCCATGCACGCTGATGCTACCTGGTGAAACAAACATGAACAGACTGTCTTTATTCAACATTTTGATACTTTGTTCATCAGGGCTTCTTTGCATTGGCCTTGACTATTTTTCAATGTGCATCTAAATATTTATCTTGGTACCGAGCTTCTGGAACCCTCTAAAAATTTCACAGATGGGAAGAATGCCTTGCTTGCTTTCCCTTCCCCCTGCCCTAATCCTGGTTATGTCCCTCCCGGGCCTTGTGACTTCTGTCCTCGGAGCCTCAGTCTTCTCACCTGTCCAGTGGCAATGAACTTGCCACAAGCACTAAAGTGAGGAGCGAGGGAGGGGATGCCGGCACAGTGCTCAGCCTGGTGCCTGGTCCCTGGAAGCCCTCCAGGACAGCTCTGTCACTATGGTGGCCACTGATCGATTTATGGGGGCCGTGATGAGGCTGGTGCTCCGTGAATATTTGGCAAATGAATGCTGGCTGGGAGGACACACTATTTGAGTCACCGCCTGAGGGTCCTGAGCTGCCATTAGAGAGAGCGGGGGCGAGGGGGGGGGGGAGGCGCACGCTGGAGAGACATCAAGTATGAAATTTTTTCCCCTTGGGGAGGGGGTGGCGGGTGGTGGCGGACAGAAGGGGCCGGTTTTAAAACAATTAAGTCAATTTGGTACGGTCTACTTTGGTGTTTTGAGATCTTTGAAAGAGATATTGTGTGGCTGGGGTGGGGGGTGGCCGGGAAGGCGGTTATATTTATACTGTAAAGAGTGAGCCCTGACCTTTGCTGACGGCAGCTTCTCCTTGTCGAACTTGCTGGGTCTGGCCTGCCTTTGCCGCCACAGTCTTAGACTGAGACTAATGCAAGCCAGCTGAGCAGCCGACGCCTTGACTGACCTCTCTCGCTTGGGTGGTTTCAATTTTTGCAGAGTCCAGCCATTGCAGGGATAGAACATGGCACTTGGTCCCTGCCTTGTGCTGCTCCGGCAGGGACCCTGGATGGGTGATGCTGTGGGTTGAATTGTGTTCCCCAAAGGATACATTCAACTCCTAACTCCTGGTGTCTGTGAATGTGACCCTATTGCGATTGGGTCCTGGCAGATGTTAGTGAGTTAAGATTAGCCTAGATTAGGCTGGGCCCCCAACGTAGCAACGGGTGCCCTTATCAGAAGAGGGCAATTTGGGTACAGACACACAGGGAGAAAGTCGAGGGAGGACCAAGGCAGACACTGGAGCGCCGTGGGCTGCCAGTAGCCCCCAGAAGCTAGGAGAAAGGCATGAACAGACTCTCCCTCAGAGCCTCCAGAAGGAACCAGCCTCTCCAATGTCTTGATTTCAGACTTCTAGCCTCCAGAACCGTGAGATGATGAATTTATGTTCTTTAAAGCCACCCAGGTTATGATGCCTTATGGCAGCTTTAGGAAACTAATGCAGTCATTCCTTGTCTGCAGAAGGGCCCAGTCTAAGACCCCCGGGAGATGCCCGAGACCACGGACGGTACTGAACCGTGCATGTACCTTTTTTCCTAAACATACATACATGGCGATGATGAAGTTCAATTTCTAAATGAGGAGCAGTAAGGGATAAACAACAACAGCTAATGATAAACACAGAATGATTATCACAGTACACTCTCTGTTATGTCAATGCGGTTTCTCTCTCTCTTAGAATATCTTACTGTACTGTCCTCACCCTTCTTGTGATGATGGGAGATGACAAAATGCCTTCACGGTGAGATACAGTGAGGCCCTGGGACATGGCGTGAGGCCACTACCGCCCTTCTGACCGTGTGTCAGGAGTGGGGTCCTCTGCTTCAGGAGCATGCTGACTGTGGGTAACTGGAATCAGGGAAAGCAAAGCCATAGATGATGGGTCTACGGTTCAGGGGATCTGGCTGCCTTGCTGGCATTCATCAGTTTTCCCTGCGACTTTGGCTGGGACAGGGCCACGGGTAGGAGGGCAGTCTGGCCTCTGAATTGCAAAATTTGGATGCCTCCTGACCCTGCCGTAGGGGAGCTCGGTCACCCCAGCCAGAGCACGTGCTCTCTCTGAGCTCACACTTCCACACCCATGCAAGGAAGAAACTGACCTGGATATTTGTGTATCCAGACTGACTCATCTCCCTACCGCTGTATGCTTTTTACCACGTCTTCACACCACCTGCCCCGTTATTTCACTTAGCATTTTCTTTAAGCCAACTTCAGCCAGACTTACATTTTTGTAAACCTGAGCTTTTTCCTCAGCCATGATACCTATAATTTCACTCATTGTTTTTTTTTTTTTAAAGATTATTTATTTATTTATTTATTTGACAGACAGAGATCACAAGTAGGCAGAGAGGCAGGCAGGGAGAGAGGAGGAAGCAGGCTCCCTGCTGAGCAGAGAGCTCGATGCGGACCTCAATCCCAGGACCCTGGGATCATGACCTGAGCAGAAGGCAAAGGCTTTAACCCACTGAGCCACCCAGGCGCCCACACTCATTGTTTTTATTTGAATAAAATTGTCTGTGAAGGAGACTTTATGTCACTGCTGTAAAGAGAAAATCAGTGCCACCGGCCATCAATAATGAAAACAAAGAAACAGAAAATACACAGAAAACAAGTGTTCTTAGTTCTAGCTAAATCCTGTGGCTTGCCAAGGACCCTAAACCTCAGTTCTCCTCCCATTTTAAAATAAAATAAAATGAAATATTTATTTGCAGGGATTAGAAGGTGGTAGAGACCTATGCACTAAACAGAGACTTCCCTACTCGCTTTGTCACTGAAGCAGAAAGAAGGAAACAGGAGAGAAAGGGGGAGGCTCTTGCTGCCACCTTCCTGTACCATGTGACATCATCTCTATGATGATAAATCAGTCTGGGCCGGTTGTGGTGTGCTATGGTAATAAACATTCCCAATATTTCAATGGCTTAAATACAATCAAAATTGATTTCTCTTTCATGCTATTTGTCCACTGAAGGGCGACTAGGGGCTCTGTTCACTGGAGTCACTCAGGCACATCAGTAAAAGGGGAGCCCTCTTCCCAGTCTGAGAAAAGAGCTCTTAGAGGGTCTTGTATTGGCTGCTGAATGCTAAGGCCTGGAGGCTGCATATCATTTCTGCTCACAACTCAGTAGCCAGATTAGTTGCCTCTCTTCCAACCCCCCATAGCCACAGCAAGGGCAAGAACTTCAATCCTGCCCTTCTGGGTCATTCTGGATCACTGAAAGCTGGAAATAGTACTACTGCAGCCACAGGGACTCACCCAGACCTAGGGATGGGTTGACCTAAATCACCCTACCAAGAGTTGGCAAACTATGGTCTGGCGACTCGTTTGTGTGAGTAAAGTTTTATTAGAAAGCAGGCATGCCATTCATTTATGTATTGTCTATGGCCACATTCATGCTACAATGACAAAGTTGAGTAGTTGCAAAGGACTATATGGCTTGTGAAGCCTAAAATATTTCCTACTTGGCCCTTCACAGAGAGTTTTCTGACCCACGACCTAGATGATCCTTCACATCCCTTCTAGAAGTACAGTTCTGAAATCTGCATTATCTCTGGTAGATTTTGACATTTGCTCTTTCTTGCCCTCTATTCCTTTGTCCTTGATAGACCAAAAATACTCTATGGACTTGAGTCTTACACTAATATTATAAAGAACTCCTCGGGAAAATAATAACAGAATTAGTCAAACACAACAGCTTGTGTTTATTAAGCATATACTATGTGCCAGGCACTATTCTGTGTAGTTCTTAAATACTAACTCCTTTTATCTTCACAACAATCCTATAAGCAGGGATTATTGTTGTCCTTCTGATGGAAGAAAGGGTAAGTAACTTAACAAGAGGGTTTGCATCCCTGGTTCTGGGTCTGAAATCAGCCATGCTCCCCCGTCTAGGTTTGCTTCCATGAGCCGATACATGCCTTTCTGAGTCTTAACCTAGTTTGCACTGGGTTTTGGTAACTTGCCGAAGAGCGGTGGGGGTAGCTGGCATAGGAGAACATGAAGGACCACACATGCACAATGACTTGTCTCAAGTCGCCCAGCAGTTAGTGGAAGACCAGCACCCACACCCTCTCCAGAATCATAATTTAAGCATGATTTCTACAAGATTCCATGCATTCTCCATGGCTAGGGTATGTCCTGTGGACCCATGCCCACCCCAGATTAGGCTGTTGTCCCGGCATAATTATTAATGGTGTTCCCCATCATACCAAAAAAATGTATAGGTTCAGGCAATAAATTACATGGTCACTCCAACCACAGCACTATTAAATAAAAAGAAATGTCTTTTTTCCTTCATTTTAACCTAGTCATTTACATTTCATTCTGGGAACCAAAGCAAGCCAAACTTCAGGGTTTTACCAAATTATATTTTAATACATTTAATATATGTCTTTGAGAAAGAGGAAATAGACAAGCATGGCCCAATGTTGTGAATATAAATGTAATCCTTGTGGCATCATCAGACCGGGGACAGCTAACTTTTTCTGCGAAGGGCCAAATAGTAAATATTTTAGGCCTTTCAGGCCACTGGGTCTCTCTTGCAACTACTCAGCTCTGCTATGGTAGTGAGAAAGCGGCTGTAGATAACACAAACATGAATGGGTGTGGTGGTGTTCCAATAAAACTTTTACATATACAGTCCGCTAGCTGTTCAGCTGTAGTTTGCTGACCGCTGTAGGAGATGGAAAATGCTGGTAGCTCCTTTAGTGCCCCTCATTATAAGTTGTTAAATAAATTACAGAACGCTGATTCACTGGAGTCTTATAAAGTCACTCCAGAGCATGTTTGCAAATAAGGTTTGATGAGATGAGAAAATGCACGCAATGCTAAAAAATCCACAAAATCTAAATCTATGGATTCAACATAATCTTAATTTGCTCATGAATATATACATATATATATACATATATACACACTAAATTAAAATCTTAAAAGGAACAGGTAGAACCAAAGATAAAGCGGCTTCATCAGATGGCGGGAATAAAGACTATTAATAGAATTTTCTTTACTGTGCTTTTATAGTATTTTCCAATGATTCCACAATGAACATAGAATAATTGTAAAGTCAAGCAAGAAATTATCATTTAAAAAAAAATCCAGCCCTCTTGTCCCCAAGCCATCACCATCAAGTGCTTTAGAGATCTTGTCCAGAGTCCCAAACTGAACGTCACCAACCAACAGATGAGTCCTGACCGGCAGCACTAGTACTGCTTATGTGATTTAAAATAAATATATGAAAAATGAAAAAGCAGTAGAGAAAGGCAGGTGGGTTAGGGTCTGGAGGACTACGTCCGGGGCTTGCAGACAGCACGGAATGTGAAATAAGGCAGAGAGGTGGGCAGAGGGTCCCATGCTGAGAGAAGCAGTGAAATAGAAGAGGATTGTGTTTTGTTTCTGTTGTTTTTTTTTCCAGTGAAACAGAAAATATCAGAGTATAAAATTGTACAGTAAGAGTGGGTTCTTTTTGCACAGACTTTGTAACCAGTCACGCACGCGAACGTCCACACATCACATACGGGGCTGTGATGCAGTGTCTCTCTTAGTGTGCACTGTCATCAAAAAAGGTTAAGAGCCACTGCCTTCTAGTTCAGTTCTCCCATTTTACAGATGAGAAAGCCGAGTCCTGCAGAGAAGGGTACGTTATCCCTGATACTGTCGCACGCTGGGCAAACACTAGAAGATGAGCACCCCTCCCTAAAAAAAATTTTTTTTATTTATTTGAGAGAGAGAGTGCATGAGAGCAGGCACAGAGAAGCAGACTTCCTGCTGAGCAGGGAGCTGACGTGGGGCTTGATCCCAGGACCCCAAGATCATGACTTAAGCCAAAGGCAGATGCTTAACCGACTGAGCCACCCAGGATCCCCAGCCCACCCTTTTAATAACCTGCCTCAACGTTCCAGGCCAGAGCAATCAGCCAGCTGTTCCAGCGTGCAATATCAAATGTCCTTGTGATTGATGACCCCTGAACAGGTCACAAGGTTTGAGAGCAGTTAAAGCCTTGGCAACAGCAAATTCTAAGAATCTGGGCCCCCGAGGTCACAAATCCCACCCCCTCCCTCAAGACAGAGTCCTCCTGCGCATCTCTGCAGCCACATCCCTATGTTGGTCCCGGGCGTCTGTAACGAGACCAGTCAGAGAAGCCTGGAGAACTTAAAGGGCAGGCAGCTGATTGGGGCTCAAAGGCAGCAGCAGCTGGGATGGCCCGGGGCTATGGTTTTGGGGGGTTGCACAATCCTTTTGAGCAGCCAGTTCTTAGAGACCACAATTTAGGGCTAGGTTAGCAGAGATGCAAGGTCTGGGGAGACCTGGGGAGGCTTCTTGCTGAAGACGCGGGAGGGGGGCCCTGGGTGCCGCAAAAGGAGACGAATGTCCACGCAGAGACAAGGATCCCGGGACAAAGCAGCAGGGACAGCAAACGGCCTGTTAACAACCATAGTTGCAGCACAGCAACTGATACTCCAGGGTAGTGACTATATCCCGGGCCAGAGTACGTGTAGCGGTAAGAGCTTCAGAGGAGGTAAACGTAGTGAGATGCTGGAAATGATCTAATTGCCCACCCAAGGGGAATGGCTAAACTCGAGGGTGTATCAGTAAGAGCACTAACAGTCGACCCTGCAGTGCCTCCACTGCTCCTAAGCCCCGCGCGTGGACCACTGGCACCCAGCTCCACAGCAGCCCCCGAGGTCGGCTCCTTCTACGGGCTAATACCAAGTCTCAGAGACCTTATCTGCCTAAAGTCACACAGCTAGCGAGCAGTGGTGCCGGGATTCAAACCCAGGTGTCTGGCTTTCTCGACGGCATACTAGGAAGCCAGAAAACAGAAGAAGGTGGGTTTATTTGAACTGACTTTGCAAGAGCTCCAAAGCATCTTCTTTTTTTTTTTTTTTTCCCCAAAGCATCTTCTGTAGTGAAAAACATAAAAGGCCATTTATCAAACAAGATGTACAACAAGATATCATTTGTTTAAAAAAAAAAAAAAGAGAAATTCTCTAGTTGTGGGGAAACACACATGCATGTGCACAGAAAGACAGACACTAGTACTGCTTATGTGATTTAAAATAAATATATGAAAAATGAAAAAGCAGTAGAGAAAGGCAGGTGGGTTAGGGTCTGGAGGACTATGCCCGGGCCTTGCAGACAGCACGGGACATGAAATAAGGCTGAGAGGCGGGCAGAGGATTCCATGCTGAGAGAAGCAGAGTAATTCCGCGAACATTCCCTGTTCTCCTTTACCAACTGAACTTTTGGGAGTAGAAAAAGCTTGATTTACTTTAAGGGTATAAATTATGTATCCCACGGCTGACTTGTGGCTTCTCTCTGAGCGAAGATGGATTGCAGTGTTGGTGTGTGTGTGTCCCACCTAATCAATGGCTCCCAGGCTAAAGCCGTATTTCACCCCTCCCTTAATTATCTTTTCCAGCTCCTGAGCAGAAGGCCCGACAGCCGGGGCTGGGAGCAGGCTGCTCACCACTTTTGTCTCTAAGAAACTGGAGCAGTACCAGTGGGACCGGTACCTCGAACAGGACTCTCTGTTTTTGTGTCTGTGGGTTTTTGGTTCACTGTTGTTTTCTTTTTATTCCTCCCCCTTCTCCACCAAAATGATCAGAGAGATTGATTCTGCCATATTTTATTTTATTTTTTTAAAGATTTATTTATTTATTTGAGGGAGAGTGCGAGCAGGGGTAGGGGCGGAGGGAAAAAAGCTCAAGCAAACTCCCCACTGAGCTTAGAGCCTGACGCAAGGCTCAAGCTCACGATCATGAAATCATGACCTGAGTCAAAACCAATAATTGGAGAAACAGAAGGAAAACTTCCAGACTATTTCTGTAAATCCAAAATTACCCTGATCGCCAAACCAGGCAAGACTCCATCAAAAAGGAGAATTTTAGATCAATATCCCTGATGAATATGGATGCCAAGATTCTCAACAAGATCCTAGCAAACAGGATCCAACAGTACATTAAAAAGATTATCCACCATGACCAGGTGGGATTTTGTCCGTGGGATGCAAGGGTGGTTCAACATTCGCAAATCAATCAATGTGATAGAACAAATCAATAAGAGGAGAGAGAAGAAACACATGGTCCTCTCAACGGATGCAGAAAAAGCATTTGACAAAATACAGCATCCGTTCCTGATTAAAACTCTTCAAAGTATAGGGATAAAGGGAACATTCCTCAATTTCATAAAATATATCTATGAAAAACCCACAGTGAATATCATTCTCAATGGGGAAAAGCTCACAGCCTTCCCTTTGAGATCAGGAACACGACAAGGATGCGCACTCTCGCCACTGTTGTTCAACATAGTAGTAGAAGTCCTAGCAATAGCAATCAGACAACAAAGAGAAATAAAAGGTATTCAAATTGGCAAAGAAGAAGTCAAACTCTCTCTTTTCGCAGACAACATGATACTTTATATGGAAAACCCAAAAGACTCCACCCCCAAACTACTAGAACTCATACAGCAATTCAGTAATGTGGCAGGATACAAAATCAAAGCACAGAAATCTGTTGCTTTCTTATACACTAACATTGAAAATACAGAAAGGGAAATTAGAGAATCGATTCCATTTACTATAGCACCATGAACCATAAGATACCTGGGAATAAACCTAACCAAAGAAGTAAAGGATCTGTACTTGAAGAACTACAGAACACTCATGAAAGGAATTGAAGAAGACACAAAAAGATGGAAAAGCATTCCATGCTCATGGATCGGAAGAATAAACATTGTTAAAATGTCTATATTTTCAACGCCATCCCGATCAAAATTCCACCGGCATTTTTCAAAGTGCTCGAACAAACAATCCCAAAATTTATATGGAACCAGAAAAGACCCCGAATTGCTAAGGAAATGTTGAAAAAGAAAAAACTGGGGCATCACGTTGCCTGATTTCAAGCTTTACTACAAAGCTGTGATCACCAAGACAGCGTGGTACTGGCGCAAAAACAGACACATAGACCAATGGAACAGAGTAGAGAGTCCAGATATGGACCTGCAACTCTATGGTCAAATAATCTTTGACAAAGCAGGAAAAAATATCCAGTGGAAAAGACAGTCTCTTCAATAAATGGTGCTGGGAAAATTGGACAGCTATGTATAGAAGAATGAAACTCAACCATTCTCTCACACCATACACAAAGATAAACTTGAAATGGATAAACTCAACATGAGGCAGGAATCTATCAAAATCCTAGAGGATAACATGAACAGTAACCTCTTTGACATTGGTCACAGCAACTTCTTTCAAGACATGTCTCCAAAGGCAAAGGAAACAAAAGCGAAAAATGAACTTTCAGGACTTCATCAAGATCAAAAGCTTCTACACAGCAAAGGAAACAGTCAATAAAACAAAGAGGCAACCCACAGAATGGGAGAAGATATTTGCAAATGACATTACAGACAAAGGGCTGATATCCAAGATCTATAAAGAACTCCACAAGCTCAACACTCAAAAACAGATAATCATGTCAAAAAATGGGCAGAAGTCATGAACAGACACTTCTCCAAAGAAGACATACCAATGGCTAACAGACACATGAAAAATGATCATCATCATTAGCCATAGGGAGATTCAAGTCAAAAACCACATTGAGATACCACCTTACACCAGTTAGAATGGCCAAAATTAACAAGACAGTAAGCAACATGTGTTGGAGAGAATGTGGAGAAAGGGGAACCCTTACTGTTGGTAGGAATGCAAGTTGGTGCAACCACTTTGGAAAACAGTGTAGAGATTCCTTAAGAAATTAAAAATAGAGCTACCCTATGACCCTGCAATTGCACTACTGGGTATTTACCCTAAAGATACAGATGTAGCGAAAAGAAGGGCCATCTGTACCCCAATGTTCATAGCAGCAATGGCCACAATTGCCAAACTGTGGAAAGAGCCAAAATGCCCTTCAGCAAACGAACAGATAAAGAAGATGTGGTCGATACATACAAGGCCTCCATCAGGAAGGATGAATTCCCAACTTTTGTATCAACATGGATGGGACTGAGATTATGCTGAGTGAAATAAGTCAAGCAGAGAGAGTCAATTATCATATGGTTTCACTCAGTTGTGGAGCATAAGGAATAACATGGAGGACATTAGGAGAAGGAAAGGAAAAGTGAATTGGGGGAAACTGGAGGGGGAGATGAAGCATGAGAGACTGTGGACTCTGAGAAACAAACTGAGGGTTTTAGAGGGGAGGGCAATGGGGGGATGGGTGAACCTGGTGCTGGGTATTAAGGAGGGCACATATTGCATGGAGCACTGGGTGTGGTACATAAACCATGAATCTTGGAACACCGAAAAAATAAAATAAAATTTAAAAATAAAAACAACAACAGTCGGAAACTTAACCTACTGAGCCACCCGCGGTACCCCAATTCTGCCATATTTTTAACAAATTTTACAGACCCAGACCCTGGTGTGAGCTCAGTTTCTATTTCCTTAAAATGTCAGAAGTAGGAATGAAAAACAAATGACACCAGAGCAGCAACATCAAAGACTCCTCTGAAGCTTTGTTCCTTGGGAGTCCAAGGATAAGTTGGGATGATTCTAAAATTTTCTGAGCAGGGTTGCTGGGAACTGGCAGATGTCATTAGAGGCAAGTTCTGTGAACTTGGGCATTGGTTCCATTGTATCTGACCTCGAGGACTGGAGAGAGAAAAGGCTGGAGCTGGTCTCCAGGAGATACCTTCCTCCCTGTCTCCTTGCTTCTTCCACGACCCCCTGTAGTACACTCAGGCTAGAGCAGCTAACTGGTCTTTCCAAGATGCAAACCCTATCAACCTGTCTGTTTTAAAACCCCCCAAGGGCTGCCTGGTGCTCTCAAGACAAAATCTAAATGCCTTCACTTGGCCCCAAGGTTCTGTGAGGTCCTGTCTCCCCACCTTCTGGCTCTACCCTCCACCCCTCCCCCCTTCACAGTAGGAGCCACCTGCCCTCCTGTTGGCAGGAACACTCCTGACCCGTGGCTGCTTGCCTTAATTTATATGGACCGGCTCTGTTGTCACCTCCTCAGAGACCTTGCTCTGCCCACCCCTCCCACCTGGACTCCCCCTTCCCCAGACCCTCTGTACCACATCTCCCTGCTCATTCTCCAAGAGCTCACCACAGCCATTTGCTCATTTTCTTGCTCACCATCTGTTATGCACTGAATTCTGCCCTCCCCCCAAGTCCCCCAATTCGTATATTGAAGCCCTACCTCCCAATGAGACTGTATTTGGAGTTGGGGCCTCTAGGGAGGTAATTAAGGTTAAAGGAGGTCATAGGGTGGCTCTAATCCTATAGGTCTGGTGTCCTTATAAGAACAGAAAGAGATCCCAGGGAAGGCTTTCCATCTATATGCCATGTGAAGACACAGTGAGAAGGTGGCCGTCCTCATGCCAGGAGAACACTTACCAGAAACTGAAATCTGCAGGTATCTTGGTCTGGGGCCTTTGAGCCTCCAGAAGTGTGGGAAAATTCATGTCTGCGGTTTGGACCCCAGTGTATGGGATTCCGTTATGGCAACCCCAGCAGACGAGGACGTGGTCTGTATCCTCTCATAGGGACAGAAATCCCATGAAGGCAGGGCTCCACTGTCAGCTCAGGGCTGAAGGGCCTGCACCCAGCACACTGCCCGGATCAGAGCTGGTGCTCATGAATGTTTGCTGAGTGAGTGACAGATGGTCTTTCCTACACACACAGACACTCCTCCACAGGCCCATACCTGCTGCTACATAAACCAGCAGTTCTCAAGGGCACTGTAGAGTCCCTTGTACTGTAGGCCCCCTAAGAGTGCTTGGAAATTTGTGGGAATACTTTTATTGGGGACATTAATGGCATTTAGTGGGTAGGTGACAGGGGTCCCAGATGATCTGCAAGGCATGCAACAGTCCAGCAAAAATGAAGATTTTTCCCTAGTCTCATCTGGCTTTCCAATGTCCCGCCAGAGGTTCACACAGGCGAAGACCTGGCTTTCACGATGTGTTCCTACAACACAGGGGTCAGCGAACTATACCCCGAGGGCCAAGTCCAGCCCACTGCCTGTTTTTGGAAGTAATATTTTATTGGAAAACAGCTTTTCCCATTCATTGAATATCATCCACGTTTTCAAGCTACAATGGCAGAATTAAAAGTAATTAGAACGGAGACTTAGGGCCCACAAAAATCTAAAATATTTGCTTTCTGGCTCTTTTACAGAAAGGGTTTGCTAACCCCGATCCTAGTACAGCAGTCCATTCCACACATACCTACAAAGGATTTTTTTTTTTCCAGGATTTTCACGCCTGTGAAAACTTGCAGGAAAGCCACTATAGCAAGGTCAATGGTAACTATACCATGCTATGATGTCTTTGATTATTTTTAACTGAATATTTAACAGTATTCCGTTACATTATGCAGAAAACAACAGAGCGGCTCTCCCTTCACAGACCCAACTGCCTTCCAAGGGAAACTGGGATTGAAAGGGCAGCTCCTTCCCTGGCTGGGAGAGCTTCCTCTCTGGAACAGGCTGCATGCCAGACAGGGAGCAGACCTTCCTGGCTCTGCCCCCCTTGCCCTCCATGTATATTTCTGGTTCATTCCCCACATCCGATCCATCAGCAGTTGCTGTCAATATCACAGGCACAACACATCCAGAATCTGGCCAGGTCTCCCCACCTCTGCCATCACCCCTAAGCCAAGCACCATCCTCTCTCGCTTGGACGATGGCAGGTGCCTCCTCACTGGTCTCCAGTAACTGTAGAACGGGTTGCCTCCACAACCTCTTCTCCCACATGGCCAGAGGAAGCCTGTTAAAACTAGGACGTATCACCCTCCTATTCAAACCCCTCCACGCCTGACCTTGGATAGAGCAAAAGCCAAAGTTCTCTTACTGACCTCCTGGGCCCTGTCGGAGCAGCCTCAGCTCCCCCACCATTCCCTCCACTCACTGTACTCCAGCCACATGGCCATCCTGACACGTGTGCATGCGGCCCGGACTGCTCTCCCGCAGCACATGGCCGCTCCTGCTCCTTCCCCAGACCACTGCTTTACTCTCTCCCTCCACGAAGCCTTCCTCGATCACTCTGTCTCAAAAAACATCACTAACCCAGCACTTGCTTCTTTAGTTTTCCCTTTAATTCTTATCCCCCAATCACATACTGTGTAACCTGTTTCTCTTACTTATTATCTGTCTCCTACCACAGAATGCTGGCTTCGGGAGGGCTGAGATTTCCCCTGAGATTTCCCACACACATTCGTTGAATGAATGAATGAATGAATGAATGAACGAACGAACGAACTTATTCCACCAGCACCTCAGAGTCAGCTTCGGAGACAAAGTCCCAGGAGCTGTTTGCTGGGACTGGCGGGCACCATTTCCTGTGGGCTGGACCATCAGCTGCTTGAGGGCAGGACCGACAGGAGGAGCTCAGAGGTCGCCCTGACATCAGTCTTCCCCATAGTCACCACGTAGAACTGGGTTAGCAAAATGGAAGCCTATGGGCAGAAGTAGCTCTTTTTAATTTGTTGCTACCAGTTTAAGTTCTTTAAATCGGGAAAGATCTTATATAGAGTTTCAGAACTCTGGGTTTCCATTTTTGTTTGTTTGTTTACTTTGGAATAATTGACCCACTGCATGGCACCCATCAGTTTTAGTGGCGTATGGCTACCTCTTTATGGTCCGCTAGGGAGCCTCGGTTCCTCACGGGCCTCGCCCTGCTGGCCCCATACACTGACCTGTGGGCCAGGCTCCTGGGCATGTTGGTTTGTGACCACTTGCAGAACGAAGGGGACAGGCTCAGAGCCAGAGAGCCGTGGAGTCGCTCTTGGCATTGCCCCACGCGCTTCACAGGCAAAGTTTTACCATCAGTCATTTACTGTCTACTTCCCCGTCTTGGGCTGCAAATGCCATGCGGGCAGGGACCACATCTGTCTCGCTCACCTCCGCGTTCCCAGCACCCGGTGTGGGGCCTGGCACAACAAGAGGCTCCGTTAACATCTGCCGCAATCACGGCCGCATGAGGGGACCAGTCTGTGCCCCCCCGGGAGCTCTCAGCTCCACAGGCAGACCCCAAGGGCAGCTTTCTACGCCCTCAGTTCTGTAGCAACAAGAGAAGGAGATGGAGTGTCTCCAAAAGAGAAATAATAAAAAAACAATGTTCCAACTCTCAGCGTTCACGTTTCTACTTCCACTTTTGTGTGTCTCAGAAAAACCAACCATCTCCATCAGCTTAGGTTTTCACGACAAAATACCAGAATCTGGCTGCTCTAAGCAGCAGACATTTATTTCCTACAGTTCTGGAGTCTGGGGAGTTCAAAATCAGGGTGCCGCCCGGTCTGGCTCCTCGTGAGAGCCCTCCTCCTGGATTGCAGATGGCCCCCTTCTCGCCATGCCCTCACATGGCCTCTCGTCGGGGTGTGCACTCGGGGAGGTGGGGGAGAGACACAGATCTCCCTCTCCCTCTTCCCAAAAGACACCAGTCTCTGCAGGAAGGCCCCTTCCTCAGGGCTCATCTACCACTAACTGCCTGCCAAAGGCGGCATCTCCAAATACTGTCACAGTGGGGGTCAGAGCCTCAGCAGATGGATTTTAGGGGGACACATTCATTCTCTAACACCTGCTAATGACCCTCCCCTGGCCCCATCACAAACCAGGAGAGTTGGCTTTTAATGATCTCTCAGAGCTGTGCTGCCAGACATGGTGGCCACCGGCCACATTTACAGGTGTTCTAATTAAGATTAAACAGGACAACTTCAGTTCTTCGGCTGTGTGGGCTAATGCTCAACAACCACGTGTGGCTCGTGGCCGCCACGCTGGGCAGCACGGATGCAGAACTTTCCCATCATCACAGGAAGTCTACAGGCCGGCACTGCCTTCATGGATTGTTGTTGATGAAACTCCCTCCTGACCCCCAAACGCATGCCCCATCACCCCAGCTGCTCCCATCTGTCATCTCCAGTGGCATTTGGAGATGGGGTGACTAAGCAAATCTTATTATATGACCAGAAGAAAAGACTACCCATTTAAACCCTATACACCCTAAACCTAAAAGACTTGGGTGCAAGCAGGAGGCAGTGAGTCTGCCAACGCTGGTGAAGGTGACGAGAAGGTGACTGCCAGGGGGGCGGTGCCACACGGCCCAAGAGTGCTGAGAGGTATCGGGAAACCTCACCCACTTCGTCATGTGCAGAAAAGTTGCTGATTCACACCAGGAAACCTGACCTTGGGCTAGGAACCCGCGGGATGCCAAGCCTGGCTTGGTCACTGACAGAGTGAGACCAGGCGGACTTGGTCTGCTCAAGACTGGCTGGGCTGGGACAGCCTAATGCAGCTGGCTGCTGCCAAGAAGACATGGGGAAATCACCCCACTTCACTGGGGGGAGGCCACAGGGCTCCTGGTTCAGTGTAAGGATTAGGAGTTAATTGGACGCTTAGGGAGACCAGGAGCCAGGGTCCCCAGCAAGAAAGCAAAACCCCAGGACAGCTAAGACGAAACCGCACTAGCACCTTGCTTTACAGCTTAGACGAGACCACAGGAGCAATCTGTCTAGCAGCCTCTGCAGGGGTGACATTTGCTAAACATCCTGAAACAACACAACCATAAAACATTGGTCACTATCACAAGTGGAGCAGTTAGTCTCCAAATGTCAGCCCAGAAGACCAGCAACATGTGAACAATAACCTGATAGGGAGACAGGTGCATGATCAAAGCCCTGATGGGCACAGCTAAGCAGCCAATCCACAGGGGGCCCACACGCAGAATGCTTAAGACAGTTCCTCGAAAGAGCTTATAAAAACCCCTAGATTCAAATGCCAAAATGGCAACCCTCTCAGGTCCCCTCCGTCTCTGGGAGCCTTGTACTATCGCTCTATAAGCTTTTCTTTGCCGCTCAGCACTCTTGGTCTGGTCTACCTCCTCATTCTTCAAAGCAGCATGACCAAGAACCTCAGGGACTAAGGGAACAAAAATCCTATAACATAACCATGCCCATCACTCGAGTCCCCTGGGACATGCCTCAATGATGAAACAGGACAGAGGTGGGGAGTGTGTAGAAGGGGGTGATTTTTCTGGATCCCCAAGTCACCGCCTGGCTGGTAATTTTCTCCATGGACCTCTGGTATCAAGACCTGTGGTTCAGTTAAGAATATATGGAACCAGATTTTGAGATGGAAGCATGAAGACCAGCCTTATACACAGTTGTCTGCTTCCCAAGGTATTTTATTTCTTTACTTATTTATTTATTTATTGTAAAAGATTTTACTCATTCATTTGATAGAGACACAGTGAGAGAGGAAACACAAGCAGGGGGACTGGGAGAGGGAGAAGCAGACTTCCCTTGGAGCAGGTTGCCAGACGTGGGGCTCGAACCCAGGATCCTGGGATCATGACCTGAGCCAAAGGCAGACACCCAATGACGGAGACACCCAGGCGCACGAGGTATTTTAAAGAGAGTGTTTAAATCAGTTTGCCAATACTGAAAAAGAATGAGATCTCACTGTAGAACACAACTTTGGGGATTATCCTGAACTATGGAAAGACTTAGCCTCCCGAGGGCCCATTCTAGTGTGGCTGCAATGGGCTAAAGCCCCAGTGGGTGTGTAGTGTCCCTGTGCCATAAGTCCCACCGTTCCCCGTAACATTACACCTGCCTCACTTCTCATTGAGAAGAATCCCATCCCAGAGCAGGTTCAATCCACAGAATTGTAGAATCATTCTGAAAAGAGTAACAACTTGTGTGCAATTTGGGATGTAAATGTTTCTTTGCAGTTTGCCATTTGTTTTTTGTTTAGTTTGTTTTTGTTGTTTTTGACTTTACTTCTGGTGTTCTCTGCCGTGTGCCCCCCTCCCGTACAACCAATCTGTAGTTAAACTTGCTGTCTTTTCGTTGATGGCTTTGTGTTTTCTGAGTCACGGTTAGAAAATCCTTTTCTACTCTAGGGTTATACAAATTTTGCTTATTCTCATTCTAGTTCTTTTATGATTTTACTTTTGACATTTAAACTGCTGATTCAGCAGGGGAGGGGGTGAGGGATGGGCCCAGATGTGTGGTGGGGATTAAGGAGGGCACTTGTTATGATGAGCACTGGGTGTTATAGGAAAATGATGAATCACTAAATTATACTCCTGAAACCAGTATAACACTATATGTTAACTAACTAGAATTTAAATAAAAATTTGAAGAAAAAAAATTAACTGTTGATCCATTTGAATTTTCTTCCTGGTGTATAGTAAAATGAATGGATTTTTTTCCCCTTCCAGATGGCTAATGAGTAGTTCCAGCACCATTCATTGACTATCCCATCTTCTCCCACTGACAAGCCATCTGCCCCATGTACATAATTCCTGGATATATTTTGTCTCTTTCTCGGTGTCACACTCCCCAATATTGGTCAATCAGTCTATGTGCCCAAACCAAGCCATTTTGGTTACTGAAGGTTTATAATATGCTTAAATGTTGGTATTGCCTAGCATTTCATCTCTCTTCTGCAAAATGTTTCAAATCTTATCTTCCAGTTCATAAAAAAGTAACCACAAATTGGCTAAAGATCTGAAAAGATGCTTAATCTCATAAAACACACAAAATCAGTATTACATTGAGAAACTGTTTTCATGCATACAATTGGGAAAAACACATAATAACTAGACGATACTAGTTTGGCCAGATAGGTACTCTTGGACACTGCAGGTGGGAGTTTAAACTGGTAGAATCACTATGGAGAGTAACTTGGAGATATCTCCCAAATTTAAATATAGACTTTCCTTTCGACCCCGAATTCCACTTCTGCAAAACCTGCCCTTCAGATGTACTTGCAGAAAGACAAAATGATACACATTCAGGGTTATTCAGAGTCATGCTGGTGGTTATTGGAAACACCCAATAAGGAACTGATTAAATCACTTATAGAGAATCACTCAGTGGAATAACAGACATCTGAAAACAGAGGAGGCTCTTCCTAGACACTGACTTGGAAAGTTCTTCAGTATATTGCTGAATGAAGAAAGCAAAGTGCAGAAGATTGTGTATGGACATTGCCTATAAAAACAAGAATATACACAAGTGTTGCTGCCAGAATGTGACAAATTTCTTCCTGAAAGGCCATGGGTTGTGTAAAACTGTGCACTGAAATAATGGGGCTTATGAGAAAGAGTAGGGTCGGACAGACTTCTCAAAAGCAATGCAACTTTGTAAACAGAGTATTGACAAAAGCCATAATAATGTCAACAAAAAAGAGTAATACATAGAGAAGTGCTCCATTAGAGGACTCAGCTTTAAAAAGGAAGAGGAAGTATCTTGGTGGAAGGGGGTATAAGGACAGTGGAGGTGTTGAATTATGGAAACCAGGGCAAAGTGCACCAAATATTAGGGATATTGTAGAATGAATTCTTCAAAACCAGAGCATGTAGCCAAACTGAGGTCAGAGGAAGAACACAGGGCACCAGGGACAGAACTGTATTCCTCTAAGGCTTGCAGCCTTTACCCATGTTATGTATTTTGCATTCATCTGCTGTTACCATATGTGCTGGGAAAAAGTGCAAATAAACCAACACAGCTGTACTTCCACTTCTGGCCAAGACTGAGTCATGGGGACTGGACTTATCCTCCCACATGAAATAGTTTAAAAACTAGATACCCAAGATATGGAGCATCAGACAGTGAAAGATAGCAATCCTTGAGAGCAGGGAAGTGAGGGGTGAGCCATGGGATTGCCCCAGTGTGATGGGTACCAGGAAGGACCACTAAGATGACACTCAGTCATCTCTCTAAGTTGAACAGATAGAGCTGCAAGTCCAGGGAAGCCAAAGTAACAGAGAGAATTCGCCGAGCAGAGTACTAGAAGACAGAGCTGTACTGCAAGACTGTTATGAACATTTGTGTGGACATTCCCCCTCTGGTGTCCACCCATGTCCCAATGAGCCTGAAAGGAAATTACCAAGACTAGAGGAGAACCACTTGAAAAGATTAGAAGAAACAATCCTCAGAGCTCATAACAGAGCTGTAAATAGTTCTTACTCCTGCCAGCCAGAGTGGAAAAATCTCATAATTCATGGGGCATTGGGTAGAACACTCAGAAAGCCTTCCTCAGTAGTGGGAAAATTTTGTTAGGTCCAGATAGCCCTAGACCAAATGCTGTTCTGCTCTACCTAACAAAGCTGAAAGCAAGACTGGAGAGGAACAAATTGTTTCCATGCACCTTTACTGCATCCCAGAATAGAGCTCAAGAATATTTGTAGAAATATAAAAATGTCTAGCACCCAACAAGGTAAAATTCTCAACACCTGGCATACAATCAAAACTTATGCATGCAAAGGCAACATGAAATATGACCTATAACAAGGAGAAAAATCAATGAAAAATAACCCAGAAATGATATAGATGACAAAACTAGCTGACAAACACATTAGGACAGTTACTATAACTGTATTCAGTTTGTTCAAGGAGCCACAAGAGAGACTGAACATGCTCAATAGAGGCATGAAAGATAAGAAAAACAAAAAGCAAAAACCCAGATCAAATTCCTGAAGATGAAAAAAAATGCCCTGAGTGCAATTCACAGCAGATCAGATACTATGGAAGAAAAGTTTAGTGAACTTGAAGACATGGTGGGGAGGAAATATTTAAAGAAATAATGGCCAAAGTGTTTCCAAATTTGATAAAAACACTCACAGATTAAGAAGCTCAATGAATCCAAAGTACTAGAATCATGAGGAAAATGACACCAAGGCATCAAAAATGAAATTGCTTGAAAACAGTGATAAGGAGAAAATCTGAAAAGCAGATGAACCAATACAACTTCAGAGTTATCATTTGAAAATAGAGCTGACATCATTTCCTTATTTATGAATCACATATAAGCTAATTCTTATCATAGAAACATGTGATCTAATTGACTATGTTCATGTTTGCCTATACTTGCAAAAAAACCCCCAATTCTGGGGGCGTGTGGGTGGCTCAGTAGGTTAAGCCTCTGCCTTCGGCTCAGGTCATGATCTCAGGGTCCTGGGATTGAGCCCCGCATCAGGCTCTCTGCTAGGTGGGGAGCCTGCTTCCCCCTCCCTCTCTCTCTCTTCCTGCCTCTCTGCCTATTTGTGATCTCTCTCTGTCAAATAAATAAATAAAATCTTAAAAAAAAAAAACCCAATTCTGGATGGGTTCATAAGAACCTAGTATAAATGGTTAACCACTGGGGCTTTGGAAACTGAGTGGATGTGGGACAAGGGTGGCAGAAAGAGTTCTATAGATATTTAAACTAGGTAAATGCATAAACTGCTCAAAAAATAATATAAAGGAAGAATAATTTTAAATGTATCTTTTTTCCCCTTATTACAAAAGAAAATATATTGGTGGGAGGGGAATGGGGACTGATGGCTAATGGGCATGGGATTTCATTCTGGGGTTATGAAATAATAATTCATAAGAAATGTGTATTTGATCATTAGATGACCAAAATATAATTCTCAGATATATGTGGTCTTCATCCAATTTCTGAAAACGCTTCAGAGCCATTAAGGTGAAACAGGTGTCTTGTTATTAATGGAAGTAACATTTGGACCTCTGCAAGGGTGGGAGCTGGTCACCAGGAGGACCATCCAGGTGATTAAAGGGCTGGAGTTTTTGGTCCCACTCCCTGACCTCTGGGGAGCAGAGGGGTCTGTAGGGTGAATCAGCCAAGGCTCAATGATTTAGCTAATCCTTACTACAAAATGAAGCCTCCATAAAACCCAAGAGAGCAGCTTTGTTGTTTTTTTTTTGGTTTTTGGTTTTGGTTTCCATGCCTGGGGAACCAGAATGCTCCGCTCCCATGTGCCACAGAGCCAGGCCCAAAACTCCATGAGGACAGAAGCTCCTTCATTTGGGACTTTGACCCATGTATCTCTTCATCTGACTACTGACTCATATCTTCTAATAAACTGGTAAACATGTTTCCCTGAGTTCTGAG
The DNA here is from genome assembly GCA_004024625.1 of Mellivora capensis. NCBI lineage: Eukaryota > Metazoa > Chordata > Mammalia > Carnivora > Mustelidae > Mellivora > Mellivora capensis. Next base: position 89,923 of record PISX010005492.1, read on the forward strand.
AGCCACTCCAGCAAATCAATTGAACCTAAGGAGGGGGGTCACTGGAAACTCCGATCTGTAGCCAGTTGGTTGGAAGGAGAGATAATAGCCAGGGCTTGTGCCTGGCATCTGAAGGGAGGATGAAGTAGTCTTGTAGGACTAAACCCTTAACCTGTGGAATCTGATGCTGCCTCCAGGTAGACAGTGTCAGAATCGGGCTGAATTCTCAGACACCACGTTGGTGTCCGAGAATCGCTTGGTGTGTGTGTATGGAACTCCCAAGTTGGACGGGGGCCCAGGAACCCTGAAAGAGGTGTAATGAAAATGTGGAATTGGAGAGTAGTGAAGGTTGCCCAACTTTGTGAATATAGTAAAAGCACTGAACTGTATACTTAAAAAGGATGTACTTTATGATGAGTGAATTATATCTTTGCAGAAACAAACTAAAATACATAAAAAAGAAAATACATGCAAGTTCAACATTTTTTTTAATTTTAAAAGATCTTATTTATCTATTTGATGGAGAGAGAGAAATAGTGAGAGAACAAGAACAAGGAGGGAGAGGGGCAGAGGGAGAGGGAGAAGCAGGCTACCCACTGAGCAGGGAGCTTTAGGCAAGACTTGATCCCAGGACCCTGGGATTATGACCCGAGCTGAAGGCAGATGCTTAACTGACTGAGCCCACCCAGGCACCACTCACCACTTTTTTTCTTTAAATTAGAGACTCAGGGGCACCTGGGTGGCCTCAGGGTCCTGGGATTGAGCCCCGGATCGGGCTCCCTGCTCGTCAGGAAGCCTGCTTCTCCCTCTCCCTCTCCCTCTCCCACTGCTTGTGTTCCCTCTCTCGCTGTGTCTCTCCGTCAAATAAATAAAATCTTTATAAATAAATAAATAAATAAGAGACTCATACAACTTTAACACAGAAAGGGTTCTAAGGACCATCACACCCAAGACTTCCCACTGAGTACGGAGGAGTCATTTGCGGAGAAGTTCCCATTCAGATCTACCTGGAAAAACTAGCTACCAAATTCCATTCCTCAAGAAAACACAAGGCATTATCAGGCTGCAAAGGATCTGAAAAGTCCTGCAGCAAATACATCTATTTAGCTTTGTGCTGCTCACTATTTACCAAATCTATCTGATGCAGCTGACCATGAACTTTTCCGACATATTTTTTCAGTGAGCATCTGTGAGCACCAGAACAGTGAGATACAGATCTTGAAAGTCACGAAGCTTTCTGGTGTCAGAAACCATGCGAGACGTCACAATCCCCCTCCCCCAAACTGGTCCCTGAAGGCTCTGGCTGAGATCATCAGCTTACAAACCCTTTTGATGGGCTTTTAATTCTCCTACACATTCCCGAATCACATGCTTCCCCCCTGCTCTTCAACGGCTCAAGCTGGGTTCTCAGCCTCCGTATTAATAGTATTAATGGTCCCTGGCCTTTGGTAAGTAATTCTTTGGTAAGGAATCCCCACTGAAGAGCTCTTCCACTATTTTAAAGTCCCCTGATAATGCAGATTTCACCAGAAGGGGAGTTTATGCTGTTGTGGAAGATTCAACAATCTCAAATTCATATTCCTCTTTTCTCTTACCAGGACTACTTAGTAAAACAAAGTTCAGGAAATGCAGGTGAACTTGGGAAGAACACAGACCATCAGACTTGCAATTAGGAGAGGAGTACAGTTGTCTCTTGAACACACGAGGACGAGGAGTGCCAACAGTTAAAATTCAGTTAAAATGAAATTAAAATTCCCTTTATGACTTTTGGCTCCCCAAGAACTTTACTACAGAGTATGCTTATCGTGATGGGGGAAAAATGATAAAAAGAAAACTACTCATAGTCTACACTGCCTTACCAATAACCAAAATAGTTAACACAATTTTTGTGTGTTATATGTATTACATACTATATTCTTATAATAAAGTAAGCTAAGAAATGAAAATGTTATTAAAGAAAATAATGAGGAACAGAAAATACATTGATACGACTGTACTTATCGAAAGAAATTTGTATATAAGTGGACCAGCTCAGTTCAAGCCTGTGTTGCCTAAACGTCAACTGTAGTAACAATTAACATTTGTAGAGCCCTTAGTTTATGCCAGGCACTGCTCTAAATACTTCACATACATCAATTAACTCATTTAATTATCATCGCACTCCATGTGTGAGCACTACCAGTATCTTATTTTATAGGGGAAGAAGCTGAGATACTGAGAAGTAATGGGTTCAATGTCACAAGCCGGTACATTCCAGAACTGGGAAGTTCACTTAGCCTGATTTCAGGGTTACTGGTTTTGTTTGTTTGTTTGTCTTAAAGATTTTATTCATTTATTTGACAGAGAGAGATCACAAGTAGGCAGAGAGGCAGGCAGAGAGAGAGGGAAGCAGGCTCCCTGCCGAGCAGAGAGCCCGATGCGGGGCTCGATCCCAGGACCTTGAGAGCACGACCCAAGCCGAAGGCAGTGGCCTAACACACTGAGCCACCCAGGTGCCCTGTTTTTGTTTTTGTTTTTTAAGATTTTATCTATTTATTTGACAGAGAGAGATCACAAGTAGGCAGAGAAAGAGAGAGGGGGAAGCAGGCTCCCTGCCAAGCAGAGAGCCCGATGTGGGACTTGATCCCAGGACCCTGAGATCATGACCTGAGCCAAAGGCAGAGGCTTAACCCACTGAGCCACCCAGGCGCCTAGGGTAACTGCTTTTAACATCTATGTTATAAAAAACAAACAAACAAAAACCAAAACCAGTAATAATAAAGAGAACACCCAGCCTTTATGGACATCCTCTGATATGCCCAGGAATCATTCCAATTAGAACTTCTAAGAGGCCCATGAGGTCATCTCTCTTCCTAGGATGCCAGTTCACGGGCGAGGGAACAGACATGGGGAAATCAAGTGCCTCCCCCAAGTTCATGGAGTGTGTGGGACACAGCGAGGCCTGACTGCAGCCCAGGTCTGGCTCTTAACCCCTCCATGGTCCCAGCAAGTTCTTACAATACACTCTCAAGATACTTTCTTCTTTTTCTTTTTAATAGTTGAGGCCAGTTCTGTGAATAGCAGTGTTTCAGCAGGAGAAGAACAACAAAAAAGAAACAACAAAAAAAATCAAACCCATAAGAAACACATTTCAGTTATAAAAACCCTTGGGTGAACTTAAAAAAAGAAAATAAACAACTGAGCAAGGGTTCAACAAGTGCTGTGAACTTTTCTTTTACGTTTGTTGTTCATTTGGTGGAGGGGCAGTGTTATCCAAACAGACAGAGATCTCAAAGCAGGGCCTTGAGGGGGTAAGGACCCCGTAGAAGTTTCTGGAAGTTTATGAGAGTAGGCAGAAGACCTAGAGGGAGGCAGCCCAGCTTATCTAAAGCTTGCTCTGTGACCTTACACAAGCCACTCTGTGGCAGTGCCTCGGTTTACTCGTCTGTAAAATGAGGCAGTGGTCCCTGCTTGGGTGCTTTTTGCTTCTATGAAATTATGATTTTAATTCCTAGAGAGGAGAAAGACTCATCCCAGCTTCTAAACGTGGACCAGTTTCACTTTATTCGTGTTTTCAGGTCCCTTCTTCATTCCCTTCCTCGTCTGAAAAACTAAGCTCAGCTGACGTCTTCCATTCTGAAACACACAGAGTAGCTTGAGAGTTTATTTCTCCTCTGGAACAACTTGAAAAAAAAGTTAATAGGAAGCACATGGGCATGGTGTGTGAGCGTTCTGTGTGTTTGTGTTTGAAAAAGAATACTTAAGGAGGAATATGTCAGGCTTGCAAAATGCCTGGGCTGTCTCCTGAGCAGTTTATGGCCATTAGCATTAGACTGAAGGCAGTTAAGTGGGACAGAGTCCAGCTGCTGCCACAGCCCTTCTGGCATCTGGGCCACAAAGACGATAAGAAAATAACCTGGATTATTCCTATGGTCCAGTGGGAACAGAGCAGGAGATGTTTTTCGATTTGTGAAGGGCTGGTGGGGATTGAGGTGGGGAGGTGGGGTGTAGGCCAGGGCTCATCCATGGAGGATCATCTTCTAGATGGTTCTGCTAGCGAAGGAAGGGCAGGATGGTGTGGAGGTTGTGTGCCTGGGCTCTGGAGAGCAGCTGCCTGTATTCAAATCCCACTGCCACAGCCATGTGACCTGAGGCATGTTATTTTACCAATTTGTGCCTCAGCTTCCCCATCTGTAAGATGGGGATAATGACAGAACCTGTGTCATAGGGCTATCAGGAGGATTCAGGGGAATAGAGTACAGTGTATATGCAGCTTAGGATGCTATGTGGAGTCCTGAAGGCAATAGCACTTGGAGGAAACAGTAAAGGCTCTGAAATTCCAGAAACCCAAGTCTGAATCCCAGCTCTGAACATTTATTGCCTGTGTGCACTTGGGTAAGTCTCTTCCCCACTCTGAGCCTTGCTTTCATCATGTATAAGACAGGCGTGATGGTGCCCTCCACATGGGGCTCCTGTAAGGACCGGAGAAGAAATAACATATTCTATATGTCCTGGTCTGGGGTGGGGGGGAGTGGTTCCTACTTTGCTTTCCATTCTCATCCACCGTACTCCCTGCCCCCAGATTCATGGTTCTCCTTTGGGAGAGCCTCCAGCTGCTCACATGGCTGGCTCCTTTTTGTCACTCAGGTCTCTCTAACAACCGGCATGATAGCAACCACCACTCCCCTCATCACTGCCCATTGTCCTGCCCTGTCTTTGTCCTTCGCAACTCTATCAAAATCTGTAATTATCTGCTTATTTGTCAGTTGATTATTGTCTGTCTCTCTCCATGACAGATTGTCGTTGTTGATGGCTGTGTGTCTCGAGCCTAGAAGGGTGCCAGGCATAGAACTTGTACTCAATATTATACAGTGAAAGAACTGAACGCACTTCTTATTCTGCAAGGCCATGGGGGCTGGGGAGGGGGCGGGAAGATGTCAAAATGGGGTAGGGGACTGTATTTGCTCCACAACCTTAGAAGTCCTAAGGCAGTAAGTCCTATCTCTATTTGCAGAGCTAGAAAACACTGGCCTGAGAGTGATCCAAATGCCAAGTTCAAGTTCAGTGTTTTCACAAGTCTTTATTATCAGGATTGGTGCCGTAATTCACTTTCCACTTGAAGTCCCTTAGGTGGGACTCAGAAAGGCTGCTGTGGGGAGCCATAGGTGACAGCAGAGAAGAGCGTGCATGGGCTTTGGGTGAGGCTAGGGGATGGGATTCCACTAGACCCCTGAGAGGCTCGACATGGTCGCTTGCATTGCCTATGCAGTAAAATCTAAACCAGCACTAACACTTTGTCATGAAGACTGTGTAGGATCATCCACACAACGCCATGTGGCACGGGGTAAGTGCAGGGTCAATGTTAGTAGATGGTGTCACCAACAAACTCTGATGTGGGCCTTTATGGGGAAGCTATTGCAAGGGCTGGGCATCAATTCTCATCAGCCCCTTTCTCTACACAAACTCCTAAGACCATTTGCTGTTCCTCTGCAGTGTTTTTCCCTGAAAGGCTGCCCTTGAGATCCATCTTTACGGTCTCCTTACTTCCTTAAAAAATTTAAAAAGATGAAGTGACAAGACTTGCAGATAGTTTTGTTTTGTTTTGTTTTTAAAGAGAAGTACAATTACTCATTAGCCCATAGCCTTGTTATCACTCTTTCTTTCTTGCATATTACTTTTCAGATCCTTGATGGTCATTTTTACCAGCTTTCATGAAAGGAAAAAAAAATGCCAGGAGGAGGATCCCCTAAATTATTGCCACCAGCCATCTACTCCATGCATCAGCCCCAACATGCTCCCAGGGGGTTCTAAGAAGAGAAGGGGGCCTAGGATGGCCAACGAGCGGAGGTGGGGACAGAGGAATTCAGCAAGCCAGCTGGTTAGGGGATGTGGGGTGGGAGTAACTACCCACTGGAGTTTTCTTCCCTAAGGCCACCCTAGGGTGACGCAGAGCACGGAACCTCCTGCCTGGAATTATGGCTTCTTTACCTTCCTGCCCCTGACTCCCACCACCTGGCATTTCTCTGAGTCTACGATGGACCTGCCTTTTCTATCACACTCAAATCAAAGCCAGCTCCTACCCATAGCCCTCAGGACCCTGCATGATTTGGCTCTGTTCTCTCTCTAAGACTGTCTTCTTTCCATATCCCCTGACCCTGCTCCAGCCTCGCTAGTCTCCGTTCTGTGCTGCAAACATATCAAACCTTTCCCTGCATACAGCTTTTGTATGGGGCGTTCCTTCTGCCGGGAATGCTCTTCCCCCAGGTCTGCCCAGCGCTGGCTCTGCCTTACCCTTTGGGTCTCTGTCCAATGTCATCTCTTCAGAGTCCTCCCTGATGACTCCCTCCACAATTACATATCCCACCATTCTTGACCCTTCAACGTTCCATCACTCTCTACCCAAATACCATATTTGCTTCATGGCACTCAACCTCTTCCAAAATTAGCTGCTTATTTGTTGCCTTGCTCATTGGCAATCTCTCCCTCCTGCTATGTAACTGCCATGAGGGCAGGTGTCATATCTATTCTGTTCTGTCCACTGCTCTCCTTGAGATAGACTCTGGCACATAGTAGGTGCTCAAGAAATCTGGCCAGTAAATGAATGAATGACTGGCCACCTAACTTAGTCAGTGCCTTAGGGGTGGACAGGAAGGGGCCGCAGCGCCACACTGACCGTGCATCTGGTAGGTGTACGGGCTCTGTCCAGTGGGTGGGGTGCTGAAGCTGGAGCCATAGCTGAGGAATCCACTCTGGCTGGGGGAATGGTTCAAGCTGTCTTCTGTCTTGATGCCTTTAGAAGGAGGAAAAAGCAGCACCAGGAACACATGATTAGGATGCTTCCTTGTCACCTACAGAAGAGCTACTGGGTCAACACCAGCACACAATTTTATCAGCTTCTAAACCAAGAGCTGCAAACTAGTAGCTTGTCAGGCAAAGTTAGCCTATAGATGTATTTTGCATGACCCTGCGTATTTTTAAGAAAAATCTGAAATGAGTTACTTTTGTTTAAAAATCAGGAGATTTCACCAAAAATTTTGGACTTACGGCTTCAGCTGAGCAATAAGATGGTCTAGCTATACCCTGCCTCCATTACCATGGGACAATAGACCATCCGGGTAGATTCCCCAGGGCACCACAAATACTGCACTGTCTCTGAGACATTAATGCTGATTTTAAGGTATTATTTTTTTGTTGCGGTTGTACTTTTTTTTTTTTTTTTTTTTTACATCCTAGTACATTGTCAAAAGTAGGGAAGGGAAAGGCAGGTCAAGAGGGGCTCGTATTTTGCACATAGAGTCAGCTTCATTCTTCCTGCCTGGCTCTAAGGGTAAGGAGTTTTCAACCTCATACCTACAGAGTAGCACCACATATGGTTAGTATCCAGCAGGATTTGAAGGAATGTATCACATGAATCATCCTTCCTCTGTAAAGATGCTGCCACTTAACATACTTTCCACTCTTACTGAGTGGGGAACCTGTTTCTCCAAAGGCCACAATTAAAAATGTGCCCCCTCCCCAGGCAAAGTCTGACATGTTTCCCCAAAGCACAGGCACTCATTCTATGAGCAACAGGTTAGAGAAGGGACTTTATTGAGAAAGGGGGCCTGATCTATCATCAGTAGCCCACACATTGTATCTTTATTGAAAATGTAATAAACTGTTTATCTTACAGGTATTAAATAGTGTCTTTTTAAAAAAAGATTTTATTTATTTATTTGGCAGACAGAGATCACAAGTAGGCAGAGAGGCAGGCAGAGAAGGGGGGAGGCAGGCTCCCTGCCAAGCAGAGAGCCTGATGCGGGGCTTGATCCCAGGACCCTGGGATCACGACCCGAGCTGAAGACAGAGGCTTTAGGGCGCCTGGGTGGCTCAGTGGGTTAACGCCTCTGCCTTCGGTTCAGGTCATGATCCCAGGGTCCTGGGATCGAGCCTCACATCAGGCTCTCTGCTCAGCCGGGAGCCTGCTTCCTCCTCTCTCTCTGCCTGCTTCTCTGTGATCTCCATCTGTCAAATAAATAAATAAAATCTTTAAAAAAAAAAAAAAAGACAGAGGCTTTAACCCACTGAGCCACATGGGTGCCCCTAATAGTGTCTTAATACTGTTAATATTTCTTTAAAGGACTAGTTCTGGGGCCAGTTTGGTAACTATGGTTCTTTCCTTTTCCCCCATTCAGTCTTGTGAACAAAGATAATGCTTCTAAGTCATGGGGGAACAAAGGAAAGAAGGAGGAAAGTCCCTGCTTTCTACCCCTAGAAACTTTTCTGGAAAAAAAGACCACCCTTGAATTTTAGAGACAGCACTGAGGCTGGCCCACTGTTCTCTCTTGAGCAATACAGGAAGATGTCAAAAGATTCTGTGAGATAGACATGGGGAAGTCTACTGTATGCTCAGAGTACTGAGTTCTTGAGTTTGGTTCCTGAGTTTCCAATGTCACCCACCATCCAATTCCAGAAGATCCACTTCCTGTTTGGGCAGACTCCTGCTTCTTTGTTAATAAATTCAGATGTACTTGGGTAGATTGAAAAACACAATCAAAATATTTTGCAGCTTCTCTTGTCAACAGGTAGAGTCTATGTTCACACTCCTAGAATCTCCCCTGGCCTTATGACTTGTTTTGACTGGTAGCAGTGGCTGAGTGATGGGAGTTTTGGAAACTAGGTGTCAAGTGGCTTTGAAATTTCTACCTCTGCTCTTCTGGAAATCTGAGACCAGCATGCGGTGATCAAGCATAGGATGAAAGCCCAGGTTAAGAAGCCCAGCCATGCCAGCTAACCTGCCAGCCAAATACAGCTGCATGAGGGAGACCAGGGGAGACCTGCAGAAAGCCTACCCAGTCAACCCAAAGAAGCACCAGAAATAATATATCAGGGTGTTGTTTTAAGTGATTAAGTTTTGGGTGTAATAGATAAATGAGTTGTGGTATAGTTAATAATGGACTATTATACAGCAATGAAAATTAACTATAGCAGCATGCATGAACAAGGATAAATTTCACAAACATAGGTTGGGTGGAAAAAGCAAGTACTGGAAAAATGGATACCTGGGACGCCTGGGTGGCACAGTCGGTTGAGCTCTTGATTTCAGCTCAGGCCATGATCTCAGAGTTGTGAGACTGAGCCCCATGTCAGGCTCTGTGCTGGGCTGAGAATCCCAAACATTCTCTCCCTCTTTCTCCCTCTGCCCTTCCTACCCCTCACCCCTGGATGGCTTGCGCTCTCTCTTTCAAAAAAAGAATGGATACCAGAGAAAACAATGTATATAAAGTAGTAAAACATGCAAAATAATACTCCACATAAGCCCACGCCAAATGTGACCTGCTACCTGTTTTTGTAAATAAAGTTTTATTTTTAACAGACACATACATTCATTTATGTAATATGGCTGCTTCTGCAGTACGGCAGAACAGTTGAGTGGTTGTGATTGACTATGTATGACCTGCGGAACTAAAAATATTTACTGTCAGGCTCTTCACAGAAAAATTTTGCTGACCTCTGTTTTATGTAAAGAAATGCAGACGAATGATAAACATCAAATCCAGGAGGGTGGGTATCTCTGAGTAGTAAAACAAATAAACCTTTTGTTTTTTACTTCTTAAGTTGGATGGTCAGCTCATGGGCCTTTGTGCTGTTACTCTTTATGCTTTTACAAATGTCTTAAATGTTGCGTAATAAACTGAGGAAAACCATACTGAATACCCCTCACCTCTTTCCCTCTAGTTTGCTCAAATGTGTTATTTCCTTGACGCTTTTTCAACAAAAGTAAATAATGCTATTTGCCAAGCAGCAATGAGAAAAGTTTCCTGACAAGATTCAACAAGGTTTGTCCAGACAATGAGCAAACACTGCTTGCTCAGGCACAGGCGCGTGTGAAGGAAAACGGCTTTTCATCTTCCCTGTCATTATTGAGGGACTTGAACATTCCAGGTGTATATGGCAGCTTGGGCCCTACAGCACTGACTGAGCATTTCCCCTGGGCCGGCCCTGTGAGCTAAGCCCTTCATGTAGATCAAGGGCTGACAAATTAGGGTCTGCGGACCAAATCTGACTCACTTCCTGTTTGTGTAAATAAAGTTTTATTGGAACACAGACACACCCATTTGTTTACATATTGCCTGGCTGCTTTCACACTAAGGTAGTAGAGCCGAATAGCCCTACAGTCCTCAAAGCCAGAAGTAACCCTCAGGACCTTTGCAGAAAATGGTAGCTGACCTTTGATATAGATAATCTAATTTAATCTTCACGAAAACCGTGAGGAGGCCAGACTTGGCATTCCTCCCACTGCATGAATGAGGAGACAGAGGTGGCTTGCCCAGTGTGTTAGGACCAGCAAGTGGCAGAGGTGGCTGTGTGAAGCCAGGACACGTGCTCTTACCACCTGCCACGCTTTTTCTGGGAATAGGGCTACTTTTCTTCTTAACAACGAAAAATAATATGGCTTAATTTTCCCTGGCTCTCAGCCAGGTGGGGCAACTTAGTGTGATTTTATCACAAGTCTTCCAGCACAGGAGGGACAGAAAGTTGGAAACAGTGCCCACACCTGTTGGCAGAGGTCTGTCATTGGTAATCCCATTGGTAATCCCATAGGTAATCCCCCAGCATTAATAGGCAGTGGCTCGGGCAGCAGAGCTCAGTGGTTAAGAGCTTGGACTCCAGGGCCAGGCTGCTTGGGTTTAATGCCACCGACCAGCTGGGCGACTCTGGGCGATTTATGTATCCTCTCTGATAAGGACACAGAGCACTGAGGGCCTCAGGGTGGCAGCAGCTCCCTGCTGGTGACTGTTAACCAACGCCTGGCCTGTTGCTCCCCCAGGACACATCACTCCCATGTCTAGAATTGCTCCTGTGTCTGCCTTGCCCCAGGTCTCCACCATTACCCTGTCCACCCGCTTCCTCAGTCTCCACTAGCCTGCCTGCTTCCCTCTTCCTCTCCTCCGATCTAGGCTCCCTACAATGGCCAAAGTGATCTTGAAAAAACCCAGATTGTAGAATATAGCCCTCTGCTTATAAACCCATCAGTGAGTTCCCATTTCACTTGGAATAAAAATCCCAAATCCTCCCCAGGCCTCCAGGGCTCTGCCCACCTCTCCTACCTCATCTCCCACTGTGCTTTCGCTACTGGGCTTCTTGGACTCACCAAATTCCTCCCCATCTCAGGGGCCTTCCCATGGGCGGTCCCCCTGTCTGGAAGCGGTCTCAATTCTTAGCTGAATCAGCTCCTCGTCTAAAAGCCCTCCCTGATGTTGGATCCGAGATGAAGTCTTCCTTCTTCTGTTCTTTCTCATGACCTACTTCTCTCCCTTCTGTCACACAATCATAGTTTGAAACACATAGAGATTTTTAAATCTTTAAATTTTTTTCCCTCCCTTTAGGCTGGGGGTTGCAAATTCAATTGCCTTCAGGGGACCAGCAGATACCAGCAGATAATTCAAATGAGTCATGTGGGCTGGGTGGGGAGCATGACGAATTTAGGCTAATGGGCTCAGCCCTACTCAGAGGTACCTATTCCCAACACAAAAACTGAGGGGTCAGTGCTGCTGGATCATCTCTCTTTTTAAAGACATTAGAAATATAATTTTTTATGTTAGCATGTCACATTTTAAAATTGGCAATTAATTTTTAAAATATCAAGTGTATTTTATAGGTTAAGAGTGCTACCCACATTACCCATTGCCTTTCACTTTTCAGCCTCTGTTCCAGACTACAAGCTCCAGGGAGGGCCCAGCTCTGCTTTGTTGACCTCTACTGACTAGCACATGACCCAGTGCCATGAAGGAATGAACCAAAGAACACACGGAGAGCAGAGGTAGAGAGGGAGAAGAAGGCAGGAAAAAAAAAAAATACAAGATTGGGTCTCTGCACTCAAGCCATACCATCTGGTTGGGAAGGTGACATGAGATATTAATTTTAACAGTTGAGGACACTGAGGACTGGGGAGATCAGAGGCAGGTGGGCCTGGAAGCTAGGTGTCCTGCCTACCAATCCTACATTCTGTCTACTAGACATCTGTGGTTTCTACCTACCCCCTTTCCTCATATTCAGATCGGTTCTCTTTCTTGGGTGAGTTTGCCCTGACTCCTGGTTCCATGGGTGGACATGTGGCCCAATGTGGCCATCCAGAGCATTCTATCTTCTCTGCCCCAGTGTCTGGGTCAGCGATGACTGGGGGAGTCCAGTCAGAGTAATCTTTGGGACGGTGCAGGAAGTCCCAGATGAGAGAAGCTCTCTTTGAGGGGAGGAGTTACAACTTGGCACTGTTGAGGCTGTCTTCGGCACCTCAGTGGAAAGGCCTGAGACTGATGCTAACCTTCCAAAGGGAAGCAGAGAAACTGATGCCTCATATTATCACTTGAGTATCTGAATTTAGCACTGCCTAAAGCTAGTACCCTTAGACTGTTCAGTTATGTTTACAATAAACACCCTTATTTCCTTATGCTAATTAACACTGGGTTTTTGTCATTTGCAACCAAAAGAGCTTTTGGTTGATATATCAGTTATGATGGGAAGGACTAGCATGGGTAACAGCCAGAGCCTGTGTGATAGTTAATTGGATGTGTCACCCTCATTGAGCCCGAAGGTGCTCAGACATTAGGTCAAACATTATTCTGGGTGTATCTGTGTGAGAGTCCTCAGAAGGAGATTAACATTTGAATGTGTAGACTGAATAAAGCCGACTGCCCTCCCTAAGGTGGGTGGGCCTCATCTCATCAGTTGAAGACCTGAATAGAACAAAAGGCTGAGTAAGAGGGGACTCCTTCTGCCTGAGTGCTTGAGCTGGGACATGGGTCTTTTTCTGCCTTCAGACTGGAGCTGAAAATCCAGCCCTTCCTGGGTCTTGTCTTCCTTTGTCTTCCTGGCATCCATTGACTTTCCTTTGAGAGAACCATCTCTCCCTCAGATACAATCCACAGACTTCAGCCTCCTTATTTCTCATACTTTCACTTCCTTGCCCAGACTGAAGCATTGCCATGTGACCCAACTGACCAACGAGGGCCCCTAGGGATTCTGGTGGGACTACTGGGAATTAAATTTCTATTTTCCCTAAGCCAGCTAGTGTTGAGTTTCTTAGTTCTGCAATCAAAAGAGGCCTTGATACAGTTTGTTGAAATAGAACCACATTTAAATGTGTCTGCCCTTTCCCTCTATTTCCAATCCAAACCTAGGCTGGCTGCATTTGCCATTTGGCATTTAACTGAGGCAACAGGACAAAAGAAAGACCATGATATTGGGGACCACAGCAGGAAAGCCAGGGCTTGGTCTGGTACTCACTGTAAGAAGGGATTCCATAGGCTTGCGCTGGGGGTGGGTAGGTGGTGTAGGGGGCAGCCTGCTGGATCCCCGCACTGTACTGTGTCTGGCCGTAGGCTGCCATGGCCGTGGCAGGCTGGCTGGGCAGGACGTGTGGGCAAGGTCTGCAGGGAAAGAGACAAGATTAAATCTCCAATCCTAGCCCAGCATCCCTTCCCCCTTATTTTCCTTTGGGTATTGACTCTTTCTGGGCAGAGACAACTTACGTGTTCATCATTTCCCATTTCATTTTCCTCTTCCTGGGCACCAGGAAGATTTTTTTATTATAATTTTTACTTTTTTTACTAACATATGATGTATTATTAGCCCCAGGGGTACAGGTCTGTGAATTGCCACACACTTCACAGCACTCACCATAGCACATACCTTCCCCAATGTCCATAACCTCACCACCAGCTCCCTACCCACCAGGAAGATTTTATTTCTTGTCTGCCTTGAGTCAGATCCACCATGGGACCGGATTCCTTCCCATAGAATGTATAAGCCTCTCCCAGTTCTGGCTTATAAAACCATCCCCTGCAACCCTCCTGTCCTTCATCCTCTTTTGGCAGCAACTGTCAAGATTGAGGGGACAGAGCTCTAGTATGGATTATCTCCAGATCCTGTATCAGCACGTAGAGGACAGCTGCCCTGGGGAGTTTTTTTCAGTCCACACTGAACTTTCGGGTTTGTTGTGTGATGTCACTACGTCTATACCACTAATGACCGCAGCCTCTCTGTCCTATCTTATCTACCCTAACTTAGACACCTTCCCAGCTGATGCCCTGCTCTTAGCCAAGGGGTGGGCTCATGATGGAAGAGCATCCAATCACCTTCTGTCTTGGGAATTTAAATCTTGGGCTGATTGGTTCATTCCAGCAGCTACTCTCTGAAGACTCTGTCTTCATTCCTTCCTGTTGCTTGGATCCCAGAAGCTATCCTCTTCTTGGTCTTTCTCAAGGTCTGATTATTCTGCTCTCATTGACACTGCAAGCTACTCCGGATTTTCCGAGAAAGTCCTTTTGGGCGGACATCAGCTGGAACCTATATTCTGTTACACACAACCCAAGAACACAACTGGATTCTGCTTTCCCTGGTGAATGACAGGTTCCATGAAGGCCTAGGATTTAAAGGGCCGCTTCCCAAGATATCTGTAATGTAATGAGCACTTCCAATCACTGTGTTTTTACCACGGGCTCGAACTGTGTCCGTAGGCCTGACACATGCAGTAGCTCACTGGACCCTCACATCAACTCCCTAGGGTGGGGGCTCTTGGAACTCCCATTTTCGAGAAGAGGAAACCAAAGCTGAGAGACCTGAAGTCACAGCTAGAAAGTGGGGGAATCTAGAATTTAAACTTGGGCTCTGATTCCAGTGTCCCATTTGTAACTGTGCTGCTTCTCACTGAGAGGACTGAGACTGACCCAGCCTAACAGGCAGCAATGTCAAGTCAAGGTGGGTTGTTCTAGAAGGAAGAGGACAAGATGGTGGCCCAGGAGCCATAGGCAGTCCTTGGATCCATGGATATAATTTCTTTGGCTAGTATAGTTGATTTTCTTGAAATTTGAATTCATCACTATTATTTTCAAACCATGAGGTTTCTCTCTTTCTCTCTCTCTCCCACACCCCCCCCCCCCAAAGCAGAGCCTTCAGCAAGCCTAGGTTAGCACTCCTGCATGACATTATCAATTGATCTGAGCAGCGGCCACTTCTCTATCACATTCATCTGCAAAATCCCTTCCAGGGTCCGCCTCCTTTAGTGTTAAAAAACAGCTAGGGGCACCTGGGTGGCTCAGTGAGTTAAAGCCTCTGCCTTCAGCTCAGGTCATGATCTCAGGGTCCTGGGATTGAGCCCCGCATCGGGCTCTCTGCTCGGCAGGGAGCCTGCTTCCTCCTCTCTCTCTGCCTGCCTCTCTGCCTACTTGTGATCTCTGTCTGTCAAATAAATTAAAAAAAAACAAAAAACAGCTAAAAATTGTTGTACCTATTATGTGCCAGGCACTGTCCTAATTCCTTGCTGTGTATTGGCTCATTTAAACCTCATAACAACAATGACAACCCCTAGAGGTAGTTACGAAGGGCTGTACTAAGTGTGCACAGCTGAATCAGAGGCTGTGCCCTTCACCATTCCATGGGGCCACTCTCTCCCATGAGCTCCCACACCTGGTGCAAGGGCGGTCTGCACCCGACATCCCGTATCCAGCTGCTCTACCAGTAGATGGTAGCGAGATCCCCATCTCTGCACCGGCTTCCGTTCTGGTTACATCTCTTTGGGTAAAACCTGTTCATTTCTGGAACTTCCTCCTCCATAAGAAGCCTCATGGCAGGTGTGAGATGAGTATAAAACTTTACAGAATTACAAAAAGGTGTTCTCCTGCCCTTCTTTCTTTTGGACTACTACTGTGATAGACGGTGGGGGGAACTTGTTCCAAAGTGCGTGACTTTAACTCAGAGATCTCAGACCCAGTCCTGGAGGGTTTTGCCTGCCAGTGTTCCCACTCGGTGCAGTGCCCGAGGATGCGTCCCAAGGGTCGGGACTTAGTGCGGAGCACAGAACCTTATCTGACCCTGCTCCCAATTTACACCTGTCCTGGGAACTAGAAGGTGGCAACTCCCAGCCATTGACTCTGGCTTCCCATCAGAAGCCGTATCCCCCTCGCAGATTAAACTGGGTGGGGCTATGGTGAAAACCTAGAGAAAGAGGAGCAGAACCCCAAGGCCTTGAAGAAAAGTTTAGGGACATCTGACAGACCTCTGTTGCTACTAAGCACCTTCAAAACATCTGCAGAGAAAGGAAGGCTGAGGAAGGTGCTACTTCTAAGCAGTTTTTCTGATGTTGTCAAGGGAGGCGCACGTCCGCATCGGGAGGAGCTGACCCTCTAGACCAAGGGCACCTTGGCCACCCGGCCAGGAGCACGGCAGGCTTCCCACACTCCAGGCTGCAGCTCCCCGAGGCCTCTCAGGGAGCCGTGGCCATCATGGAGCTGGCTCTGCCCCGTGTGCATGGCACCGCTGGTAGAGCACTGATCTGCCCGCCCATAGGAGGGGGTCTCTGCTTTACTGGCCTGTCTCTTCCCTTGGATGGGCAACTCCCGGAGGGCAGGCGCCCCACCTCACCCATCTCCGGGACTGGCATCCCCTGTAGAATGTGGCCTGAAAGAGGGCTGGGTGGGTGTTGGGGCTGGAAGAGAGGATGAAAGAGGGAGGAAGAGAGGGGGTTACGTGAGAGGCGGGCAGAGAGAGCAGGACAGGGAGGGAAGGGGGAGACAAGTGAATAAGGGAGGGGAAAGGAAGGAGGAAGGAATAGAGGGAGGGAGCTGGGGACAAAGGGAGGATGGGAAGCGGGCAGAGAGAGCAGGACAGGGAGGGAAGGGGGAGACAAATGAATAAGGGAGGGGAAAGGAAGGAGGAAGGAATAGAGGGAGGGAGCTGGGGACAAAGGGAGGATGGGAAGAACTGAGAAGGAGTCTGCCCAGGAAAGGAGAGGAAGGGGAGGGAAAGAGAAGGAATGATTAACAAAAAGAACAAAGAGAAGAAGGGAGAAAACAGCCAGCACTCAACACTCTGCTCCAGGCTTCATTCTAAGCCCTTTATGTTCTAGCCCATTTCATGGGGGCAGGCATCGTGATGATCTCCCTTTTAAGGATGGGGAGACTGAGGCCCGTGGAGTCATGTGCTCAAGGTGGCTCGGCTGGGAAGTGCTGGCGCTGGGATTCCCCTCCGGGGACTCTGGCCCCAGAGCCTTTGTGGAGAAAGCAAGGGAGGAAGAGGGGCTGGGCCAGGGTGCTCACCTTGTGAAGGGCTGAGACACACTCAGGGAGGCTGATGTGGTGATGCCTGGAGGGAAAAGAAAAATTGGAAGGGCTTTAGCTGTCAGAGTGAAGACCCACAGAAGCTGTGACTTTAGACGCTGACCTGAGTGGGAAGAAACTCAGAGAATTGCTGCCAGGGACTTTCTCAACCACAAAAGCTCATCCAAGGCACAACATTTGAGCACTCTCTTTCTTGAAAACCCTTTCTGGGTGACTGCTGTCTCCAGGCACTAACGGAAGGGCCCCATGTAAAGGGTCTAGAGCATCTTGAAACATCAGAG
>PISX010005493.1:0-91150 GCA_004024625.1 Mellivora capensis
TTTTTTTTTTTTTTTTAAGATTTTAGTTTTTTATTTTTATTCATTTTTTTTTTAAAGATTTTATTTATTTATTTGACAGAGAGAGAGAGACAGCAAGAGAGGGAACACAAGCAGGGGGAGTGGGAGAGGGAGAAGCAGGTTTCCTGCCAAGCAGGGAGCCTGATGTGGGGCTCGATCCCAGGACCCTGGGATCATGACTGGAACCAAGGGCAGACTTAACGACTGACCCACCCAGGGGCCCCAAGATTTCAATTCTAAGTAATCTTCACACACAACATGGGGCTCGAACTCACAACCCTGAGATGGAGCAAAGCATGGTTTACCGACTGGGCCAGTTGGGCGCCCCGCAGAAGCTAGTCCTTAAGAGGCCACGTTCTCACCTTGCTGGACTCATCCTCCTCTCCCAAACAAAGCGGTGTGCGCGCCATCACCCTTCTCCAGGCTCTTCATGGCGAAGCCAAGCAGAAGAAGCAGGCAAGAGGACAGGCCTGTTAAAAGTTACTTGGAGGTCAAAGGACCCAGCCTCCAGCTACAGAACTGTCCCAGGTGTCTGGGATTCTGATGAATGGAATCTTTCACAAGCACACACGTGCCTTCCTTTTCCTGCTAAAAGCACCAGGAAAGTAAAAGGAAAATATGTCTTGTACTTACTTCAGTCTAACACCAAGACACACTTTTCCCAGCACCCCCTTAACCAACAGCACGCAGATGCAGTCTGGTAAATGGGGCTCCACCCCGGACAGCCAAGCCCTTGGCCTGTTTCAACCCCAGATATATTTACAAGATTGAATTAGTGACATGTCTCACCGGCAATGGAGAGAGAAATGAGAACTCTTTTCATGAGCGTGTCTGTATCCTGAGCAATCCTGGAAAAACCTTCCCTGACACCATCCCGGTTTTCCTTCCTCCTACCCCCAGGCCAGAAGGCAAGAAAATGAATGAAGGCTAGTGGGAGAGGCCGGGGCTGTCTTCAGAGCCCCAGAGGCTGCCTAGGGCTGAAGGGCTGAATCATCATGGCTACCCACGCCGGCAGGGTAGGCAGGCGGGGGCTAGCCTTGCTGGGTCCCCACTGGGTCGCAGGTAGGGCCCAATTTAGGCAAGAGCAGGACTTGGAGTCCTACAGCCCCACCCAGCCTTTTCACAGTAAGCGGTGGGTAGGAAGGGCTGCCCTCTACCAAGTCTGGAGTCCCAAGAGAGAAGATGCAGTCCCCCAGCCTCTGTACAGGTGGGGATGGGAAAAGCTGACTAGGCCATTGTTAAGAGTGTCCACTAGGCTCTCAGGAGGCCCTGGAAGCTTCCTGGGGACCACACCCATGGAGGGCAATGCCACACAGCCCATCATGCAGACCAAGGTGATCCTCTGGCAGGCACACACACCCTATAGAAAGCAGTTTAAGATGGTCCCCGGTGGGGTGCAAGAAAGCCATCCCGTTCCAACAATATTACATGATGGAAGCTTTGGCCTCAAGACCTTCCTCCAGCAACGTTCTGAGGCCAGAAGGGGGCGGGGAGGGAAGGCCAGGATCCCAATCTCAGAGCAGAAGGGATTTGAGGAGGACCAATCCATTCAGAAGTCACACACCCAGATGCCTCCAGGAGCCTGGCCAATGGAATTCGAGGGAGGCCACAGTCAACACCGAGTGCCTGACGAAACAATTCTTACTGAGTAGTTCAAACCTCAACCCAGCGTAGGCCCCGAAGGTCACACAGGTGATGCGGGTATGGATGGTGGAAGCTTAGAAGAGTCTTCTGGGTCCCCCACTCCAGTGGTCTGCTGTCTGGAGCTACAGTGTGCGCCACGTGCAGGGGAAGGACCATGAACTCATCTGCACGGTACATTCCCCACTGGAAATGGGAAGAACGTCAGCGGCACACAACACTCCTGGAGAGAGCATGAACGATACATGGAGGCAGGCACAGCTCCCTGAGCTCCGCGGCCAGGGGAAGCTCACCGCACTGCCCAGCAGGGAGCAGGAGTCCCACAGCCAGTCAACTCTAGAGTCACTGTTGCTTCTAGCTATGAGGGATGGTGCCAGATTTCCAGGCCTGTCTCCTAACTGCCCTGCTTTGGTCCCCACGAAGCACAGGACCCAGGATCCAAGCAGCATCCCCAGGGCCTTGGTCTCAGCAACTCCCCCTCAGCTAACTTCCAGGAGATCCAAGTTCCCCTAGGAGGGAGGGAGAGACCCCGCCCTGGCTCTGCCTCTAACTCACCAGGTGACCTTGATGAGGTCACAGCCCTCAGCAGGCCTACTTCCTATTGGGCCAGAGGGGGCTGTCCTACATAGATGGGAAGAGAACTGAGTGACTCCAAAGCTTTAGGCTCCTGCCTCTCACCTGTAGGTACTTCCCTTGTCTGAACGCCACAGTCAGGCTCACTTTGTCCATCCCAGCTTACTCCAGCAGTCCTGTCACCCATGCTGGGGGGGGGGGGCGGCGGGTCCGGAGCCTCTGCCAGGCCTAACAAAACGGTTGCTTTTCCCCACAGCCTAGGCTGTTCTTTAAAAACACGGTGGCAAGGCTGGCATTAGGGGAGAGATATACCTTTAAGACCTGCCAGTGGACAGTATTTTCTGCTAGACGGATGTCAAAGGCAGCAACCCTTCAGGGTAGGGAGATGCGTCCCAGTGCGAGTACTCACATGTCAAGGCCTCTATCTGACTCAAAAGACCAGTCTCTTATTTAAGCTCCCTGGCCTGGCTGGAAATTACAGTTTAAGAGAGCAGTCACGTAGAGGAATAAAAAATTCCATTTAGACATGCCGCTCCCGACCTGAGGCCTATGAGCAAAGTTTCCGGTGGCCTCCGCACCCCTCCCCGTTCCGGGAAGCCGGGCGGGTCACCCTGTCCCCAGACTGAGGAGCAGCCGCAACAGCCGGCAGAACCGGGGTGAGATCCTCTCCGGGCACCCGGAGCCCCGCGCGGGGACCCCCGACTACGGGATGCCCGGCCTCCAGCCGCCACCCCCGCCTGCTGCGCTCAGCTCGCCACCATCCCTGTAATCACTCCTCCGCCCACGGCGCTCAGAACCTTCCGAAGAGGCCTTGAGGACCGACCCACCGGTCCCCCCCCCCCCAGCTCAGGCGCCTCCCCGCGTGGCCCGGGGGCCCATCTGACATCCACAGCCCAGCTCAAGGACACTGCAGCAAGCAGCCCCGTCTCGGGGGTCGTCCCCCCAACACACACACAGTGCCGGGCAGAATCGAAGAGCGAAGGCTTCCCCCTCCCCTCCGCCCTGCCGCCCGAGCGGTGCCGGCCTGGGGGAGGCCGGGCGCGGGAGGATGGCGGCGAGCGGATGCCGGAATGCAAAGCTGCGGGCAGAGCGCCGGGCGGCGGCGCGGGCGGGGGCGCACCTTTTTGACTTGGTCATCCTTCAGCTCGGTGAAGTAATAGGCCAGGAGCTGCGCGGCGATCATGCTGACGGTCGCGGGCGCGAGGCGGCGGGCGTGGGGCTGGCGTCGGAGCTCCGCAGCCCGGGCGAGCCGTGGTCCTCAGGCGGCTGCTCGGCGGCTCCTCCCCCTCCTCCTCCAGCCGCGGCTCCACCCCCAAGGCCCGGGAGGCGGTGGCTCGCGCGCGCCCCGGCTCCGCGCTCCCGTCCCCGGCCGGGTGACAGCCGCGAGCCGGCCCACCTCCTCGGCGCCCATTGGCTGCCGCCCGTCTCTGCAGCGCGGGGCGGCGGCGTCCGGGCCCGGGCGGGGGGCCGCGGAGTCCCCCGCCGTACGGCATCTGCCGGCACGTCCCCCACGTAGGGAGCCGGCGCGAGGGCGGGAGGCTGGCTCGGGCGTGCAGGGTCCTTCCCCGGGAAGGAAGCGCCCGGCCGGGCGGACGCTCGCGGGGCGCGGGAGGAGGCGCCGCCCGACTCGGGCGGGACGAGCGGCCCTCGAGGAGGGCCCGCGGCCGGCCGGGGCGGCCCCCTTCCCGGGGAAACGAGGGCTCGCCCCCGGAGGCTCCGCGGATGGGCAGACGCCCGAGGCGCGCGCAGAGGTGGGCGTGCGGAGCGAGCTGGGCCTGGGCCGGCGGAAGCGAGCGCCCCAGGCCGCGCGGTCCTCGCCGCCGACCCCCGCTCCGGCCGGCGCCTGCGGCTCCGCGGGGCAGAGCGCCGAGCCCCAGCTGCGTGCTCCCGGCGGGGCATCACCCCGAGCGCGGCTCGCCCGGCCTAATCTCCCGCAGGCGGATTTGTGTTGCTAAATCGAGAGCGACGCCCCACAGCGCCCGCCCCGGAGTCCCTGGAGCCCGCGGCTCTGCGGAGGGCTCACGCCCCGGCCTGGCCGCAGCACCCCCCGCCCCCGGCTTCCTCTTCCCCTCGCGCCCTCGCGGCTGTCCGGCCCTTCCGAGGTGCCACCTTTTTCACTTCCCCAACGGAAGTGAGCCGGGCTGGGAGGAATCCTTGGAGAAACGTTCAGCCCTGACGAGGGGGAGGGGAGGTGCGAATCGGGCGGTTGGGCTGCTGCTGAGACTGTTCTTAGATCGTCGCGTCTGTGTCCGGGAGCTTTACTGCCTCACCACGGGACGTGTAAGGAGCTCACTATCCTGATTCAACAGGTCATCAAGCTGAGGCTCCCAGAGGCCGCGTCTCTGGCCGAGCTTCATACAACCAGGAAGCCGTAGATCTCAGGATTAGGTCCGTGTGTTGTCAAAGCCCGTGCTCACCCCTGCAGTTGGCTGTCCTTCCTTTGTATGCAGCCTCTCTGCCTCAACAGGCCGAGCTCTCTCGGGACCAAGGCTGCACCACGTGGGGCCCTGAGAGATGGTCACAGTCCAACTCCCCCGCCCCCCACCACCTCTACCCCAGACCTGGATCCGGGGGAGCCCTGGCCAGGCCTCGGTAAAGGTACAGTGGTCTCCGGGGAGAGAAGGCTTAGGTCCAGGACATTCCTTCTCAGGAACATCAGGGGTCTGACCGCTGTGATCACCAAGCAAAGGACCTCAGATGTGACCCTTGAGGCCAGAGCCTTCAGTCCAGAGCTCAGCACCCAGGGCTGGCTGTCTGAGTCACCTTTCT
Organism: Mellivora capensis; assembly: GCA_004024625.1. Classification (NCBI taxonomy): domain Eukaryota; kingdom Metazoa; phylum Chordata; class Mammalia; order Carnivora; family Mustelidae; genus Mellivora; species Mellivora capensis. The sequence continues at coordinate 5,002 of PISX010005493.1, forward strand.
GAGCTTGCTTACTCATCTGTAACATGGAGATCCTAAAGCCCACCCACCCGCTACAAATAAAATACCTGCTTATTATACACCATAAATGGTGGGTATTATAAGATTGGGAAGCCGATGAGGGCTTCTCACTTGTGTTCCTCCCCATTCTAGGCCCTGAGGAAATTGCATAGCAATTTTATATTTGTAATTTTGAATTGTTTATCCAAAGAGGCTCCCTGAAATTATTTAAGCCTCCAACCCCACAAAGTCTGGATCTGCCTTCAGGATAGTATCTTCATAAACTAGGAACAGAAGTTCTCTTGCATCCATCGAACACTTACACTGCCTACATGGCCATAAAGCAAAATTGGAAGAAAGAGAATAGTTTGGTTGTTGTCCACTGCCATTTGAGCCTTGCAGCGGTGATGCTGGAAGTTCCTAGAGGATCAAGAACTGTGCTTTGCAAATTACCCTGGCTCCCACATCCTGCCCTCGGTGGTGGAAGGAGCCCGTGCAGTGGTCAGGAGCATTCCGAGTATACATATCCCTCAACCCGGGCCCCTGCCATCACTGCACCCCCCGTTCCATCCATGATCTCTTGGATCGCTGAGCTGGAACCAGGGAGCAGCTGAAACTCCCAGTTTTCCAGGCTACCCTGACATGTTCTTTTTGCAGGCAAGGAAGCTGCCAATACTTTCTCTTCACTAGCCAAGGAGAGAGAAACTGCTTCTCAAGATGACTCCTTCCTCCCCACCCCTTGGATACACACAGTCCCCAAGGTCCATCAGTATTTCCTGAGAAATATCTCTCGGCCTGCCCCACTGCTTCCCTTCAACCCTCAGGCCGCATTGTCCCATGCCAGAAATATTACAAGAGTCTCCTAGCTGCCCTCCCTGGTTTCTGGCTTTCTACCATCCCAGTCATTCTGAAGTCCAGGCCACATTATTCCTGCTTTAAAAAAAAAAAGGGGGCAGCCTAATCACATCATAGCTGTGCCCCAAATCCCTTGATGACCCCCTCCTTCCTGACAGAGCCAACTGAAACTTCAGCCTCATGTCTGAGGCCTTCTGTGATCTGACTCAACTCTTCCTCCCCCCCTCTCCCCAACCCACCGGGTCCCTTCGTCCCCTTTGAGCAGGGCTTGTATGTCCTTGCTCGCCCTACCTTCTCCACTCACCAGCCCCCATCCAAGTGTCCCGGTCACCCTCTCACCGAGGCCCATCTCTCCCACCCGCCACAGAAAGCCTTTCCTGAGTGTGCCACTCACCCCGGTCTCCCAGGCCTCAGCACTTCCACACGGCCAACTCGGACTGTGCTCAGAGTCCATCTAGATCTGGACCAATACTCTTCTTTACAGACGAGGAACCTGTGACGCAGCAAGTAGGCCATCTTGTCCAGTGTCAGGCCGTGTTGGCGCTCGGGGCTGGGACACAAACCCGGTTCTGATGCCCAGCCAGTGCTCTGTCCATCCTCCCCCACCCCCACCTCTCTGCAGCCTGGGCCTTAGATAAGTGAGGCTGAGCCCTAACAGTCAGCCTGATACTGTCGACTGTCTTCTTGGGGGGCTGGCCTTCTCTGCCCCAATCACACAGCTTCCCAAGACCAGAGCCCGTTCTGCACTGCTGCGTCCCCTCCTGGGCTCAGAGCTGGGCCTGTGTCCCTGATCACCTCAAGCACTTCTTTATCATCCCGCCTCTTTTTGCTGTCAGGTAGCTCTTAGATCCCAGCTGAGCCTGAGGAGGGATCAGAAGGGCAGCTGAGGACGAAGCACAGGGGACGCCCCGTAATCTCCCTTCCGCACACACTCCGGGGTGGGCTCTGTATGGCATTCCTTTAGGAAACTTCCCAGTCTTAGTGTTGATGCTTTGCTAGAGGGAAAAACAGCTTTCACTCGACAATAGCCAGGCCTCCAGTATCCTGAGAGTCTTCTTTAGCATATGAAAGCCATTTTGGACATCTCCCTTTTTCCTTACTTCCCCTAACTCCCAAATATATAATCAGCGTTCCTTACAACCCCAGAGCAACAGCTTTCTGCCCATAGGCCCTGTCCCGGTGCTTGAATAAAACCACCTTTTTGCACCAAAGAGGTCTCAAGAATTCTTTCTTGGCCGTCGGCTCCGGACCTCACCAACATTCCAAAACTACATCAAGCCCTTTGGTGATTACTCTGTGGACCCCAAGAAAGGACAGCAATGACCTTGATCGTTGGAAATCTAGTTCCAGAGGTCTCCCCTCACCCTCCAGGTGCCCTCCCCTCTCACCAAAGTCCCCTGGATTTCCCTGTTCATTGACTGTGCTCCCTCTTGTACCGGCATTGGGATGGGGGTGGGGGTCAGGCCATGCCGGGCTGCCAGCCACAAAACCCACTTACCAGTAAGAGAAGGCAAGCCACAGCTGCGTCAGAATGGGACAACTGCCATTGGACCCAGGGCACTGCGAATGGCACTCCAGAAATCCTTTCCCACGGATGGGAGCTGTACCCTAGCACCTGCACGCACACTTCTACCAGCAATGTTTGCATAATACTGACAGTTTACAGAGCATTTATTTTCTCGAATAATACCTCGTGTCTCCTGATAACAGGCTGGTGAGGTTACCAGGGCAAATATCATTATCCCCACTTAATCAGACAGGGAGGGCTCTGGAGGTTTTGAGTGCGTGGAAGGTCTGAGAGGCAGAGAAAGGGAAGAAAGGAAAAGCAAGCCCAGCACGCAAGCCACTGCCGCGTGTTGGAATCCTGAGGCGAGGGGGTGCAGGCAAAACGCGGTCTGAGAGGAAGCACCTAGAAGGGGGCCTGACCCCACATTTCTATTACTGAGATCTGTGGGTTCCAACCTGGCTATACCGAAGAATCCCCGGGAGAGATTTTACAAATGCTGATGCCCGGGCCTCAGCCCCAGAGGGCGGCGGAACTAACCTGGAGCCCAGGCCAAACACACCTGTCGAGGTTCCCCGGTATGCCCGAGGCACAGCTAGGAAGGCAAATCGCTGCTATAGATGCTAACTCTCCACAGCGAGGGGCCCCTCTTGGACAAACCTGAAGGCCAGTCCTCCAGGGCCCTCGAGGCTCTGCAGATGCCGAGACCCCGGGATGAAAGTGCACGGTGACTTTCCCATCAACTTGGCAGCTGGTTTTGCTCCCTGGAGGGGGCTGAGGCTCTAAAATCACATGGTGGGGGGCGCCCGGGTGGCTCAGTGGGTTAAAGCCTCTGCCTTCGGATCACGTCATGATCCCAGGGTCCTGGGATCGAGCCCCGCATCCGGCTCTCTGCTCGGCAGGGAACCTGCTTCCCCTCCTCTCTCTCTGCCTGCCTCTCTGCCTACTTGTGATCTCTGTCTATCAAATAAATTAAATCTTTAAAAAAAATCACGTGAGGAGGGGAGGGAAACTGGGGGATGGACATTAAGGAGGGCACGTGATGGAATGAGCCCTGGGGGTTTACATAAGACTGATGTATCACTGATCTCTGTACCCAGTAATACATTAATACATAATAAACCAGTAATACATTATATGTTAATTAATTGAATTTAAATTTTTAAAAAATCACATTCTTGGCCTGCCTCCTGTCCTTTTTTATTGCCCACAGTTCCGCCCGCTGACAACATCATCACAGAGTTACAAATTGGCAACCACCAGGTGCATCTCTTATTCAGCCCGCCGAATATGTTACAAGTATGATGAAACACTGAGAAATGAGATTTCACTTGAAAATCCAGGTTCCCAGCACCTCAGGTCTACTTACACTGGGCCCCTAGTATCCCCCAGTCCCCCCCCCCACACACACACAGCTAGCTCTGAGCAGCCTCTGCCCCCTTCAGACAGTGCGGGGTGCTGCAGCTTGCCCCAGGCCCCCCACGTCCCCCTCCAGGTGCCCCCTCCCCCGCCTCCCCCCGCCCCCCGCACTGAGGCACACTCAGTTCTGGTCCTTGTAGGCCTTTAAGATCCCAATATTCGGAATTAACAGGCAGAAGGCCTCAAGTATGAGGACCGGGATTAGGATGAGGCAAGAGAGGCAATGCCTAGGTGTGCGAGATTTCAGTCTTGCATTCAAATTGCACTGTGGGTCCCTCTCTCCCTTCCCCCCCAAGTCCCACCCCTTTCAGGTATCCTAAAGCACATCCTCTATTCCATTGCCTCTAAACCTCATAAGCCTCTTATGCAGAAAGAATGACCTCCTGGAAGAAGGGTTAACCAGATGGCTGAGGTCAGCCCGGATCCTTATCTCAAGCCTGCTCCTTCCTCAAAGGAAGCCCATATCTTGTGCGCACAGAGCAGTCTCAAAAATCACCCTGTCGATTCCTCTGAGTTTCCTGGGATGGTTCTCTCCAATGCTACATTCAACCACCTCCCCGGGGCCAATGATTCCCTTTAGAATTAGCTCCAAAATATACAAGGAAATGTTCATGCAGGAGAGCCCGTGTCAACACCCAGGCAGGGTTCCTAGGCTTCAGGGTCTTCTAGGTCAGCAAGTTAAACATGCATACAAATAAAAACTAGGTGCTGACTTTTCATTTTGCTAAGAAAAAATAAACCGTAGTCACAATTTCCATCTCTATCACCTTCATTGCCTAAAGGAAAGAGATGTTCTAAGCCAGAGAGAGAGAAAAACAAGGGCTGCTTTTTAAACTAAATACCTCTGACTTTATAATATATCATAGCTAGTTCTCAGGGAGAACTCGCTGGGGACCAAGTATGGGTCTAAATTCTTATATTAACTTGTTGGACCCACAGAACAACCCAATGTGGTAAATACCAGTTATATCCCCATTTTATAGATGAGAATACTGAGTCACAGGGAGGTCAGGGGACTTATCCAAGGTCATACAGCTACTTCAAAGAGCTGGAATGTGCGCCCAGAGAGCCTGACTCGAGATCCACCCCCACCCCCTCGGCTCTAACAAGATGAAATGCTCATTTCACCATGTTGTCCTTATTGCTCTCATTCTATGCAGGCCCAGCAACGTCTCAGTTGCAGATCGGTCCAAAAACCCATCTTGGGGAGCTTCTCCTGTAGGGTACTGAGTCACGCCTGGTTAGTTTGTAAAGCAAGGAGCCTGGCTCTGCAGAGCCCTCTTATAAAGGAAATTCTCAAACCACACGGTGAGGCAATTTTGTGTGACCAACAGGGGGCTTGTAAGGGAGATGCAGAAGAAGCTGCCTTTCCCAGTGGGGTGGGGGTGGGGGGCATCCGGCTTGGTGGATTCAGCTGAGCTGGCTGAGTGTGCCCTCCTGCCTCGCCGCTGTCTTCTGTGGCTCCATCCCAACGTGCCCTACCCAAGGAATCGCTCTTGTCAAGAGCTCCAGCCCCCACTTCTCTCCTGAGCTCCAGACCCGGGTCCCAACTGCCTGTGAACATCAACCCCTAGACCCCATGGGCACCTGAAACTCAGGAGGGCTCCAGTTGTAGTCATTTCTTCTCGATTCCCCACTTGTCATTTATTCACTTAACAGACATTTGGGAAGCCCCTAGTCTTCCTCTATTTCCTGGTCACTAGAAATGGGCTGGTGAGCAGGACGGAGTCCCTGGCCACATTCTGGTGGGGTGAGACAGACAGCAAATAAGTCACAAATTAAATACACATTAGGTCAGGTGCTAGGAGGAAAAGTAAAGCAGAAGGTAGGCGACACAGCTACCTGCTACAAGATCCATTTCCCCTTTGTTCTGGCTAATGAATCTCCAATTTTTAGCTGAATCCAGCACCTCCCCTCCATTAAAGACTATATTTCTAGCCTTTCCTACAGCTACATGTGGCCATCGGAGCAAGTTCTGGCCAAGGAGATTAAAGTCAGAGCATCTCAGGATGGCTTCCAGGAGCCTTCCTGAAGACACAGAGATTATGCAGCTTTTCTTCTTTACCATTCTTCCTTCCTGCTGGCTAAAATACAGACACGAGAGACGGGCTAGAGAACCAGGAACATCTTGGATATTGAGATAAACTTGGGAATGGCAGCCACACAAAACAAAGCAACAAAATTAAATAGAAGGAGCTTGTGTCCCTGTCACCAAGGTGCCCCATAACAGCCCCCCACTGCCTCTAGATTTCTAGAACTTCAGAGGAAAATAAAATTTCAATGTGTTAATTCAACCGCTGTTTTGGAGTTTCCTGTTAATATCAGCCAAATCTGATCCTCACTGATAGCTAGGTTGAACAACAGAGAGTGAGAGTATCCTTTCAGATAGCATGAATAGGGGAGGCCTCTCTAAGGATCCGACATTGGAGCAGAAATCAGAATAAAATGGAGAACACCATGCCTGTGCTTCCTCCGCCCTCGGGAAAAGGTGTCCCAGGTAGAACCATCTTCCCAGGAGCCAAGCTGGAAACCTGAGCATTATCCTTGAGATTTCCCCTCCCAAATGTCCTGCATCTAATCTGCCACCAAACTCTATGGAGTCAACCTGTCTATGTGCCTCAGGAACAAAACAAAACCCATCTCGCCTAGAGCTCTCCCGAATCCATCCTCTCCTCCCCATTCCCTCTGCTAGAACAGGCCTATAGTGGGTTGCACAGTGCGCCCTAAAAGATATGCCTTAACTCACAACCTGTGCATGTGACCTTATTTGAAAAAAAGGGTCTTTGTGCATTGTTGCTAGGGATCTCGAGATAGGATCTAGAGATAGGATCTTCCGATGGGATCTCCCTGGTGGACCCTAAACCCAGTGACTTTCCTGATAAAGAGGTGGAAGAGAAGACAGTAGGGGGAAAAGGAGAATGGCCCTTGAAGGTGGCTCAGAGATGAGAGAGGGTTCTGCAGCCACAAGCCAGGGGGTGCCTGGAGACATCGAAAGTGAAAGCAGCAAGGAAGGATCCTCCCGGAGAGCCTGCGGAGAGAGCCCCACCCTGCTGACACCTTGATTTCGGACTTCTGGCCTGCAGAACTATGTGATAATAAATTTCTGTTATTTTAAACCACCAACTTTGTGCCAATTTCCTATTGCAGCCCTACAAAACCAATACAAAGCCCTTAGCAAAATGGACTCTTCTCCTAGTCCCGGGCTGCAGAACTGGTCAGTTCAGAATCCCCTGTAGCAAAAACATTTTTACTTCATACCTCAACAATCTATGTATTTACTTATAACTATCGATGCGTACTGCTGCACTATTATTTATGTTATAAAACATAGACATGAAAACAGATGAGACAGATGGGAGTGTAAATTGACACTATTTTGGAATTGTTTGACTATTCCTAATGAAGTTTATCATAGGGGCACCTGAGTGGTTCAGTCGGTTGGGCATCCAACTCTTGGTTTCGGCTCAGGTCTTGAGCCCCACGTAGGGTTCCACGCTCAGGATAGAGTCTGCTTGGGATTCTCTCTCTCCCTTTCCCTCTGCCCCTCTCCCTGCTCACATGCTCCCTCCCCTCTCTCTCTCTCTCTCTCAAATAAATAAAAAATATATACCTACCCCATGACCCAGCGATTCCATTCCTGGGTATTTACCCAAGAGAAATGAAAGCATATGTCCATACAAGGATTTGTACACAGGTGTTCACAGCAGTTTATCAGTCCTAGTCAAAACTAGAAACAACTCAAATGTCCATGAGCATACGAGCAGATTAAAAAATTGTACTATATCTATACATACTTCATATGTTTCAGCTATAAAAATGGAATGCTTTTTCCCCCCTTTGGTAACAGTTTTACTGAGATGTAATTCACATACCATATAATTCACCTATTTAAAGTGTACAGTTCCATGACTTTTAATGATTGCCGAGTTATGACATCATCACCACAAACATTTTTAGAGTATTTTCATTATCCCAAAAAGAAACATTGTATCTTAGCTGTCACCTCCCAAACTCCCGGGCTCCCCAGACATAGGCAACCACAAATCTACTTTCCATCTCTACAGGTGTGCCTGTTCTGGACATTTCATGCAAATGGAATCATACAGATGTGATCTTTGGTGAATGGCTTCTTGCATTTAGCGTGTAAATGTACTTTATTTACGTTCGTTCATGTTGTAGTACATGTCTGAACTTCGGTCCTTTTTTATTTCTGAATAAGTTCCCATTGTATGGATATACTACACTTTCTTTATCCATTCATCAGTTGATAGATAAAATATTACAGACTGGGTGGGTTAAACAACAGAAATGTGTTTTCTCACAATTCTGGAGACTAGAAGTCCCAGATCAAGGTTTTGGCAGGTTTAGCTTCTTCTAAGGACTCTTTCCTTAGCTTGCAGATGGCCCCCTTCTCTCCCTGGGTGCAGGCATCACTGATGTCTCTTTGTGGATCCAAATTCCTCTTCTTGAAAAGATATCAGTCAGACTGGAATAGGGTGTACTCTAAAGACCTCAATTTAAATAAATTAACTCTTTAAAGACACCCTCATCTCTAAATGTGATGATATTCTGAGGTGCTGGGGGTTAAAACTTCAACACATGAATTTGGTAGTGGAGGGACACAATTCAGCCTGTAACAGGTATCATAGTAAGAAACAATTGCCAAATCCAAGATCAAAAAAATTCATACCTATGTTTTCTTCTAAGAGTTTTATAATTTTAACTACCATGTATTTTGAATTAATTTTTGTATATGGTTTGAGGTAGGGATTCAACTTCATTTTTTTTGTGTGTGGATATCCAATTGTTACATCATTGCTTGTTGAAGAGATTATTCTCACCCCATTGAATTGTTTTCATATTGCTGTGAAAACTGAATGATTAGAAATGTAAGAGTTTACCTCTGGACTTTCAATTCTATTCCATTGATCTATAGGTCTATCCTTATGCCAGTACCATGCTGTCTTGAATACTGTAGATTTATACATTGTAAAAACAGGAAATGCAAGTTCCTTAACTTTCTTCTTATTATTCAAGATGTTTCTTTTTATTATTCAAAATATTCTGAGTACCTTTCATCTCCATATGAATTTTAGAATTAATTTGTCCATTTCTGCCAAGAAGTCAGCTGGAATTTTGATAGGGATTGTGTTGAATCTGTAGGTCAGCTTGGGGAGTATTGCCATCTTAATATTAAGTTTTCCAATCCATGGACATGGAATATCTTTCCATTTTTTTTAGATCTTCAATTTCTTTCAACCATGTTTATAGTTTTCAGAGTATAAGGTTTGGACTTCTTTTAAGTTTATTCCTAAGTGTTTTGTTCTTTCTGGTGCTATTATAGATGAAACTGTTTTCTTAATTTCTTTTTGGATTGCTCATTGCAAATGAATAGAAGTACAACTGATTTTTCACAATTAATTTTGTATCCTGGAACCTCACTGAATGTGTTTATTCTAATTGTGTGTGTGTATGTGTGTGTACATACCTTAGGATTGTTTATATACAAGATCACATATGAATGAACTCGGTACATGAAGCAATATGAAAATAGTAAAGCCAGGTACAAAAGAGTACACATGTATCATTCCATTTACATGAGGTTCAAGAACAGGAAAACTAACCTATGGTGATAGAAGTCAGAACAATGATTCCTTCAGGACAGGGGATGGGGAAGTAGTGACTGGATAGGGACATGAGATTTGGGGGGTGATGGAAATATTTTGTATCTTTTTTTTAAGGTTTTATTTATTTATTTGACAGAGATCACAAGTAGGCAGAGAGGCAGAGAGAGAGAGAGAGAGAGAGAGGAAGGGAAGCAGGCTCCCCAGTGAACAGGGACCCCAATGCAGAGCTCGATCCCAGGACCCTGCGATCATGACCTGAGCTGAAAGCAGAGGCTTAACCCACTGAGCCACCCAGGTGCCCGGAAATATTTTATAACTTGAACTGGGTTCTATAGGTATAGACATGTGTTCAAATTTCTTGACCTGACCCTTAGGATGTATGCATTTGACTGCTAATAAATATACTTCAATAAAAAAAGGCATAAAGATGAGATAAACTATTTTTAAATGTGGTGGACTAATGGGACCATTAGCTAATGATCTCAAGGTCCTCCATATACATAAGGATTAGCTTATCATTAGTGATATAAGAATAAAGCCTGAATTCAAAAAGCCTTGCCTATTTTTTTCTCTACTTATTATGTCTGATCAGATCTTTTATTTCTTTTAACCCCAAGATGTGGCTGATGAGTAGCTGGTGCCAGGGATAGGAAACAAGTCAGTGCTCTTATTTTCTCTTTGTTCATTAGTGGTTTTCTTTCTTTTTTTTTTTTTTTTTTTTTTTTTTTTTTTTTTTTTTTTTTTTTTTTTTTTTTTTTTTTTTTTTTTTTTTTTTTTTTTTTTTTTTTTTTTTTTTTTTTTTTTTTTTTTTTTTTTTTAGCTTCTGTTTTTTAGTAATCTCTACACCCAACATGGGAACCCAACCCAAGACCTCAAGAACAACAGTCACTCTCTCTTCCGACAGAACCAACCAGTTGCCCCATTGTTCGTTAGCTTTAATCCATAGTTTCCATGCAGAAATCTTCCTAAGCCACTTGCTTATTTTGTGAGGGTCAACTGAGTTAAAGACAGAGAATATGATGTATAAAACTACTTCAACCAGGCAGTCAGAAGACAGTAATCCCTCACGAGATGCTAAAAATGGCCCTGGAAACAAAGGAAGGGACCACGATGTGCCCCTTCTCATGGAGAGAGACCCTGAGCACAAAATGAAACAAGTAACCAATCGCAAGGCTCACCAAGCAAGGCTACCACTACTGACTGAGCTTTAAAAAATTGTTAGCAATGGAACTTGTAAAACTTTCTTCCCATTCCAAGGAGTATCATCTTGCATACACACGGCCTCTGGGGAACTCTCTACACTCATCCCCTCTACCTCCTGGCTGGTTCCCTGGAGGCTCAAGGCTCATGCTCCTTGCTGCTGTCAGACAGAACACAATTTAATCACATGACTCTTCAACCTAAAGATCTTTTGGGCCCCCTCCGTAGAGTTCCTTAACTGGACTTAATATCCAGTGCCAGCCCAACCCAAATTCATCAGCCTCCCCTCCCTCCTTCCCCATGGTCAACACACTAGGTAGCCTCCCAGCTTCTTTCCATCCTTCACAGACTCTGTGTTTGCCCTAACTGCTGTCTCTGCCCTGAATGTCCTTCCTGGCCTGCAGATTCCTTCTTCTGCCTCAAGACCTTCTGCCAATCTCACCTCCTCTGTCCAACCTTCCTTCTCTTCCCAAGACAGGATGGATCCCTCCCCCTAGTCTGACTCTGAAGGTACATGCCACTCTACGTTGTAACTTTTTCCTTTTTTGCACATTGAGCTTTACTTCTCAGCCATAAATCCTCAAATGCTGGAATCTCTGATTCATTTTGGAAAGAACAAGAATAGGGCTATTTAAAAAAAAAAAAAAAAGAATAGGGCTATTTGATCAGTGGAATAAGAAGCAGAACAGAGGTGACTACGAATCAGGACCCAGCCTCGGACCTCACCTGGGACTAGATAAAGGAGGCAGATGTACCAGAAATCAAAAGTTACTGTACTATTCTCCCTGCAAGCTGGTACTCTAAAGCCTCTACCTCACCCGCTTCACATGAAGCAACCCACCTCAGATTCACTCTACTGCAATTTGATAGGCACAGTAAAGCACCCACTTGAGGAATGAGAGAGAAGGTGAGGGCCATCACAGATAGCACAGAAAATTCTCTGATTTAGAACCATATGGGATATGCCAATAGGGAAGATCTGAAACTTTTTTGGCCCACATTCCAGCACAGAGGGGATGGGTACCAAGTTCCTGGCATGCTGGATTCCATACACTGGAAAAGACGAAAGGGAGAGACCCCTCCATTCCCTCTCCCAGAGCCTCTCCCACAGTCAGGAGGCCATACAACTCCAAGGCAGGAAGATCCTGCATTTAGCTCAGACTCTTGGCATTTTGCTCCCAAGAAAGGGTTAAGAGAAGAGCCTCGTAACAAAGGCTCCCCGCAAAAAAGGTCTGCCCTGTGGGGTGGGCTGGGCAGGGAGGAGAGGTTGAGGAGTAAATGTTCTTCCTCCCCTGGAAATCCACAGTAGGGCTGCCTGGCTCCCTGAAAGCAAGATCAGAGTCCCCAAAGGGAATTGCCACACACTATCCCTCTTGTCTAGAAAATGTTACAGAAGGATATGGAGAGAACATTTAGGTGTCTTACCTTAGCTTCAGTAAGCGGGGGTTTGATAGGCCTTTCAGATGCGTCACTCTTAAAGAAAGACAGGACAAAATGAGGTGTGACAAAGGCATCTTAGCAACTTGTATTTGCAACATGTTGCCACTCATACCTAATCAATCAGGCTCAGAAACAACAGTAACTACAAGTAAGCCCCAAATCGCTGAGCACGTCCTGATTTGATTAACCATCCTCTGGATGGAATTCAGCAGAGCTCAGAAATGTCCTATTCGTGAGTTTAATCACATCAGCATGGATTAGGTTCTTACAATTGTACAGGTACTGTGCTGGGAAGTGGGGTTCAAAGATGACAGACAAGAGTGGCTCTGCCTGCAGGGAGCCCACATTCCACAAGAGCAAACAGACGTGCCCATCCATAATGAAAGCCTGGCGCTGGCTGAGCCTCCAGAGAGGCATGTAGCAGGGCTGGGGGAACACAGGGGTCTGTCTCTGCTAAGCCCCTGGCCACACCATGTCCCCATGATTGTAGGGCACAATACTTCCCACATGAACATGGAGGGAACATGGCCATCAAGCAGCAACCAGCTGGATGAATCAGTATCCTTGATGAATTAGCATCCTGCCTTTCTGTATCCCTCTTAGGACTTTCCACGCCTCACAGATTTTGGAAACTGCTCCCAGTCAAAGAGGGGCCCATGCGGATCTCTCCATGATGGTGGCGGACGGGGTAAGGAGGATGTGGTACCTTGTTTGTGGAAAATAGTCATAACTCTTCTCCTCCTTGTACCCATGCTCTGTCGTCTCCTCCCACAGCGACTCTGGGTTTGGCTGTGTGACTGGCTCTAGCCAGTAGGACAATAATACCTTCAAACACACCTGTGCTAGGGCCCACCCTCTCTTGCGACTCTGGGACTCTTGGAACCACCACTCTTGGCGGGTGAGGAGGGAGAGAGCCCCGAGAGACAGAGCACCACAGGTAACCCCACTTTCTAGAAGGGCTGCATGGTGGCCCACAGGCGTGTAGCCAGTCCGTATAAGAATCAGGGTAACGCACACATCCTCCCTGAAGGGCAGAGACCATCTTCTCAGCCCTTCTTGCCCTGCCTCACAGAGGGTAGGTGCCTTATAAATGTTTTTTTGTTCATGAACAGAGAAAACGCAACCTCTTCGTAGATGGCTATTCAAAGAAGCTCTACAGAAATCATGGTCCTACAGAAGCAAGAAAAGGCATTTTCCATAGACAACCCAAGTGACCAGGGCCATCTCGGCATGTTTTCACGTGGCCAAAAACCGAACAGTCTGGGCTTTACGCCGATATCCCATGAGAGCAAACTTGCTGCTAAAAGGTCCTCTTGTGAAGCCTGACAGATGTCTATAAGCCTTTCGGAGAATTAAGAGTAAGGAAATGATGCAAAATACTGCCTGGGGCTTGGACCAGCCAAGGAGCCAAGGACAAAGAAACGGAACGGACCATATAATTTGGGGCCCTTCCTTAGATTAACAGTGGGAAGTCAATATCCAGAGCACAACAGTTCTAAGCTTGGAACCACTCAAAGTATGATGAATGTCCCCAGGCAGTTACTGGTGGCGTCCCAATCCTCACCCCCAGCCCTGGGTCTGTCCTGGAGGTAGGAAGAGCACACGGGCTCAGGGTCATAGGGACCCGAGTTTATGTCCTAGATTTGTCACTGATGAACTATGTAAAATTAGACAAGTACCTTAAGCTCCCTATACCTCAGTTTTCCCATCTGTAAGAGGAGAATGATACCTACTTTGTTGGAACTTTGTGAAAATGCAAGGAGACCATGTGAAGGGCCGGGCACAGGGTAGTTGCTCCTTGAATGACAGCAGCTACAGTGAAGATCACGGGCTCGCGCGGACCCAGGGCAATAATAATCAGAACTCACCCCGGGGCCCCATGAGAAGACAAACCCATTTCCAACTCCTGGGTTTCCTGCTTGTGTCTGAGATCCTGGAGCCTGGCTTCCTAGGTCCGGACCCCCCCAGGACCCCAGAGGACCAGCCAGAGACCCAGAGGCCAACGGGGAACTAAGTCCAAGGGCCAGCGCCTGAGACTGCTGACTGCCACGTGGCGCCGGGGACACTGGCTGCTTTGTGCCACCTCTCCAAAGCTGGCCTGGCCTGCTGGAAGCTCTCAGTGGCATTCTGCCTGAGGCTCACGAGGCCGGGTAGGGGCACAGGAGGGGAGGGTGGGGACCGTGAGAGGTGGCAAAGACATCCCAAGCAGACCTCCTGGTTTGGAGGTATTCCCCCTTTCCTAGAGCAGGCAAAACTTTTTTCGCCCTGAGCATGGAGTAAAGGAGAAGGAAGGGGCCCTGGGAGCCCGGGACCCAAGGGGCTTTCAGGTGGACGTGTCAAGTGGGCTCCTGCTCACTGTAGCCCAGGCGGGCACCCCGGAGTGCCGAGAGGAGACTGAGACGGGAGCCCGAGCCTCCACGTGGGTGTGAGAGTGGGATCGAACTCAGTTCTCTCAGAGGGTGTATCTGGCCTGGAAGGCATGTCTCCTCAGAGATGACAAAGGGGGTGTTTTCAGGCCAGGTCTGTGACAGGACTGGGGAAAGGTGCCAGCCCTCCTCACACAGAGGCAAAAGCCACTCCCGGAGCTTGTGTTCCCTCCTCCCCACTCCCACGTGCGGTCTGGGAACGAATTTCCCACCCACAGACTGACCAAGAAAGTCCTCACAAAGCAGGCAGGCCAGGCCACAGCAGTGACCGACAGGCTTGCTCTGAGAGAACCCTGTCCCCAGGGCACTGCTTCAGTCCCAGCCCTGTGTGTGTCACTGAGCTGACACCCCATTGTGCCTCCATTTCCCAAACTGTAAGAGGGGGGGCTCATGGCCCTTGCGCCAGTGGTACCATCCACAGCACAGGCTGACTGAAAATGAACCAGCTACTCAGAAGAATGTCATTTGTCCCATAAACACTTTCCCGGGCTTGTTTCCACATCCGGGGTTGGGGTGGGGGGGAGTAAAGCTCTCTGTCGGGGGCAAGAGTGGGTTTCTGCTTTGACACGGCCGTATACAATCTGGCCAAGGAAGGCTTCTCTTAGAAAAGGTCACACTCCTGTTTTCAACACCCATTCATGACTTTGCTGTATAATAACCTAAGAAGTGATTAACCAAAGGTGCCCCTCGCTCAGGACCTATCTGACCCAGTAAAAATTAAATTGCACAGAGAGGGATGCCTCGGTGGCTCAGTCGGTTAAGTGGCTGCCTTCGGCTCAGATCATGATCCCAGGGTCCTGGGATCAAATCCCACATCGGGCTTCTTGCTCAGCAGGGAGCCTGCTTCTCTCTCTCCCTCTGCCTGCTTGTGGTCTCTTTCTCTCTCTCTGTCAAATAAATAAAATCTTAAAAAAAAAAAGAAAGAAAGAAAGAAAGATTAAACTGCACAGAGAGAGCTAGAGGCCAGATGTGAGTGCCTCCTATCCTACCCCATGACACATCTTTGCTGTGCTCCGGGTCTGGGTTTCAAAGGGACAGAGAGTAACACCCAGTGGGAGAGTGCACTGGGCAGGCCGTGGTGTGTGTGACCCCATGACCTTAGAGGAAAGCAAGGGGACAACTCACACATCCTCGCTGGCAGGTCTGCCCCATGGTGGGGAGGACCCCTGTTGTGCCCGACTTCCTTCTTCTCTGCTGGTTCTCTCTTCTCTTCTGCTCTCAGCAATCACTCTCAGCAGTTGGGGCTAGGAGGCCTGGAGAAAAGCAAAGCCCGAAGGAGGAAGAGTGAGGGGCTCATCAACCTCATTCCTCTCCTCACCAGCTGGGAAGCGAAACACCCCAATACTGGGGACCGGGGGCAGAGAAGCGGCCCCTATGTCCAGAAGGATCCGTAATCCTAAGTAAAGTGTCATAAGGGTTCTGGCAGGGTATTCTTCTAGAAGACAGTCCCTGGAACCTGGTCCCCATCACCAACAGCCTCCTCTGCTTACAAAGAAGTCCGAAAAAAGGGTCTTACTTTAGGGAAGAAATCCAATAGAAATGGACATTAGCCAAGACAACTTCAAAAAGCCCAAATTTTAAGTCTGATCTTCACCACAGTGTCATGCTTTCCTCCTAATTTAAACAGGGTCGGGTGTAACCCTGGGTAAAAATCACTTCTCTAATCACAAAAGCAAAGCACACTCATCACACACACAAAAAAGTCAGAACATACAGGCAAGTAGTATAAAAATTAAAATTAAAATTAAAAATTAAAAAATCAAAATCACCCTTACTCCTTATAGAAATAAGTTCTCTCAACATTTTGGTCTGTATCCTCCCTTATATTTTTCTCCAGATAACCACACACCAGTAACAACATAAAAATGGAACCATGCTCTTCTACTTTTTTTAAATCTACTTTTTTTCGTGTTTGTTAATAAAGATCTTGTCATTTTTTTTTTAATTTGTTACACTGGGTAGAGATCTTACAGTTCATTTTCAGAAAGGCTGGCTCAAGAATGATATGATAATAATTCAGTAAGTGTCAGATATCCTAAGTCAAAATTCATAGCAATTAAAAAAAATTATTTATTTATTTATTTGACAGAGAGAGAGAGAAAGTGAGAGAGGGAACAAAAGCAGGGGGAGTGGGAGAGGGAGAAACAAGCTTCCTGCTGAGCAGGGACCCCGATGATGTGGGGCTCGATCCCAGGACCCTGGGATCATGACCTGAGCCGAAGGCAGACGCTCAACAACTGAGCCACCCAGGCACCCCTGAAATCCATAGCAATTTTATTAAGTCTCTACCATATCTTGAGCAGTTTAGAAGTATTATGTGATTCGCCTGCCGATTAGTGTGCTGCGGCGGATCCAAAACCTTCCCTACTATTTAAGGCCTTTTCAGTTTGGAGAGAATCAGCCAAGAGCCCAGGCTTCTAAACAGTGATGTAAAACTGGGCCTCCAGCCACCAAACCCCAGTGGCTCAGGGCTGGGGAATTCTGCCAGAGCTGGTCTTTTTGGGATACCTAGTTCCCTTGACATTCCGATCCCTCCCTGGCCCAGCTCAGAGGCATAAACAGAATCTGGGGGGTGTCTTTGTTATTTGTTTACATTAACAAAATGTGATTTAAAGTTCATACTTCATTCCTTCATCCTGAGCATTTCTGGGGGAGAAGATACACAGAACTAGGCTGTGACATGTTCTTCAGGGAACTTGAAAATATCGGTACTTGTCTAATATTTACCCCCCACCCCCACAAGAGGATAAACTTCTAGGATGCAGGGACTTTGAGTGTCCCCCAGGGCTTGGCACATGGCAAAAGTGAAACACAGTGTTGAGGTCAATCTGCTTGGTTTGAAGCCTTACACAGCTATGTAATAGCTCTGACTCCGGAAACGTTACTTAATCTACCTGAACCTCAGTTTGCTCAACTGTAAAATGGGGACATTAACAGTAATAATAGAGCCACATGGGAACAGGAGGTCTGTGTATATAAATAGAGCACTTAGAATCATGCTTTGCATCTTGCAAATACTCGATATGTATCTATCAACTATTATTATTGTTGATTGATTGGCAACGTTACTGAAATCCACAACAGTTGTGAAAGCAAAAAGGGGTCATTAATGGCTTATAATTGAGACATAGACTATCCAGGGGATTGGTTTAAAGAATTCAGTCCATAGGGAGAGCAAAAGATAATTTGTTGGGGTGACAGAAGATGATATGAGAACTTTTATTTATGACTTATAAAATTTCATCCTATGACTTTTTTAGGCTATTCTTTGTAACAGACACATTATTTTAGTTAATTATTAAATGTACATAATTTTCTTAAATTGAGATGAAATTCCTATACAAAAATATCCTCTTACAATACGTATAACACGTTTCTTAGTATATTCATAAGGTTGTGTCATCACCACCACTATCTAATCCCAGAACATTTCTATTACCCCAAAAAGGAACCCGTGTCCTCCTCAGCAGTCACTTCCCAGTCTCTCCTCCCCCCAGGTCCCAGCAATAGCTTATCTACTTTCTTTCTCTATGGATTTGCCTATTTGGGACATTTCTCTATGCGGGATTATAAATGTATAAATCCGAAAAAAAAATTAAGATACATGTATTGGGGAATGCATCTGCAGAAATATTTTACTGATAGAGTACGTGGCCAAACAGGCTTGGAGAGCCCTGGCTGAGAGTGTGGAACCTTCTGGGTTTTGTCTCCAGCTCCTCTGAGTTTCCTGTACAGACACTGACACACGGATGGAACAGATCCATCGACCTGTGCTAATTAAAACCCAACAGCTAACACTAGGCCAAAGCAGAATGTGATCTAAAGACAATATGCATTTTGCTTTGTAATTTATCATTTAACCTTATTTTGATAAAAAAAGATCTTCTCCTAATTATGCTTATGTCAGGCTAACAGTTAAAACAGCAACACAGCCTGGGACCTCGGTTCTAATCCTCGCTCTGCCACTTACTAAAACTTCTCTGAGCCTAATTTTCCTTGTTGTAAAATGAGGGAGGGAAGAGATGAGAAGTGATAACCTTTTCCCCTTTTGCATTAGAACTGGGCGTTAGGTTAACCCTCTGGTTCCAGTCCCCCAGCTACCTGGTAATGTGTTTTGTTTTGTTTTGTTTTTTAAGATTTTATTTATTTATTTGACAGACAGAGATCACAAGTAGGCAGAGAGGCAGGCAGAGAGAGAAGGGGAAGCAGGCTCCCTGCGGAGCAGAGAGCCAGTTGCGGGGCTCGATCCCAGGACCCTGAGACCATGATCGGAGCGGAAGGCAGAGGCTTAACCCACTGAGTCACCCAGGCGCCCCTACCTGGTAAACCCCAAGACCTGACCCTCACTGCTCACCGGCTTGTAGTCACCCAATTTGTCCCACATGTTTCCTTAAAGCTCCTCTCTCCAGCTTATCTTTTAATTCAGGTGAAAGACCCTGCAGGCAGGTCATCCCGGCGAGAAACTGAAACTACCTCTCACACAGTAATGAACACCCTGACAGAGAGCTCAGGCAAGTTTGGACTCACACCTGCACGGCTGGGCCAAATATGTTATGACATTTCTTTTTCTCTTATGATGTATGTATGTATGTATTTATTTATTTATTTATTTGGGCTGTTGGTGGGGGCAGAGGGAGAGGAAGAGAGAATCCTCAAGCAGACTCTGCACCAGGCGTGGAGCCCCATGTGGGGCTTGATCCCATCACCCTGAGATCAGGACCTGAGCGAAATCAAGAGTCAGTGGCTCAACCAACTGAGCCACCTGGGCGTCCCTGTTACTAGGTAACATTTCTGATGATGAAGCTGACCCTTTGTTGTTAGATTGCTCCTGGGTTGGAAACCTTATGAATACTAGATGGGATGCCACAGCTCTAGGTTTCTCTGAGTGAGATGACTCTTGTTTTGTCCCCTACAGAGACCCTGGAAATTGTCCCTATGGAGTTGTTAGAGGAGAATTTGGCTCCTACTGGTCAGGAGGCTTTTCCAGCCAGGAGGAATCCTGCATCTACTCAGTGAGAGCTTCTCCCCCTGTGGACTGCGGCACAGATGCCCTCAGAAAAGAGACGGTTGGCATTGTCCTGCTCTGGTGGCTGTCTGAGAGCCCTACAGGCAGCATGGAGCCAAGTGCGGCAAGTAGCCGTCTATGAACCTGAACCTGAAGGTCTAGAACTCTCCTGATGGGGTTATGGATTAAGTTGTACAGAGAGCCTGACATACAGTAAGTTTTGAATCAATGGCTAAATGTGCTAAATAAATGCTGATTATTATTATTTTTGGTATTTTGTTTTATCTACATTCACCTACTCGTAGTGGGCAAGAGATTATTCTAACTCCAAGAAGCCCAGGTGGGCTATCAGACTGCCAGATACAGGCCCATTATGAAACAGGAGAAAACACCTCTCTGTGATTCTGAAAGGCAAAATTATACAGATGTCCATTCCACACAAGTATTTATTGAGCACCAACTGCATGCCAATCTCAGTGCTAGACGAGAAGACAGAAAAGATAGACATGGTCCCTGCCTGGCAGAGCTTATAACAGCATAAGGACAGTGCATGTGATGCAGGGGGAAGAATGGGTAGTTTATTTTGAATTACATATATTTGGGAATCAAAGACTTTTCAGGGTAAGAAACCAGCCTTTGGCCATGGCACAGAATCCTAGGTTGGATGAAGATTGGAGCCCCAGTGCTTACGTTCTTCTCCTGGTCACTGTACCCAAGGTAGCTTGTTGCAACCATTGGCCTGCCTCTCTCTATCCGGGCCCTTGGGTAGTTCTCAACCACAAAGACCTGACCTTGGCCAGTGACTTGCTTTGGCCAATTGGACAATGTATCACAAGAAAAGATTTGAAAAATCTTTTTTAAGATTACCCTCTTGAGTACTTAAGTACAAGCTTACTCTCTCTTGTTGCTCTTGGGACCCCTGGTAGTGCTGTCATGGGAAGAAGCCCCAGTTAGCTGACTGGATGACGAGAGGCCACACGAGGTAGAAATAGCCATCCTAGCCCCAGTGGAGTATCTTAGGCCAGCCATCCCCCAGCCAGCCAGGAGACTAAGATGCGGGAGTAAGCCCAACCCAAACCAGCCACCCCCTGCTCAGCTCTGCCAAACCACTGTGATATTGTGATTTATAATAAGAAATATATATTTGGTCTTTGTCTCCATTCGTGGCACACAGCTCCTAAAATCTTTGTAATTTCCTAAGTTTTAGAGCAATGGGAGAATCTCATCTTAAAATAGTTGGTCTTTTGTCCTCAAATAGCTCTAGCTCCTGAAATAGCTCTGGTGATAAAGGTGGTAGTCATATCTAGTTACTCAAAACAAGCCTCTTTCAAGGACCCTGAGTTTGTGCTAATGAGGATGGGGCTGGTTGCCTGGGACACCAACCTTGTAATTTAAGGGTGGGAACTTTCTTCAAGGCAGGGGCAGGGGCTGGAGGATACATCAGTCGCCATGGGCAGTGATTTAATCCCTCAAGCCTAAGTACTGGAACTTCCATAAAAATGTAAAAGGAAAAGGTTGAGAGAGTTTCCAGGTTGGGGAACACGAGGAGGTGGGGGCGGGTGACCACCCGGCGAGGGCATGGTGGCTGTGCATCCTTTCCCAC
Organism: Mellivora capensis; assembly: GCA_004024625.1. Lineage (NCBI taxonomy): Eukaryota > Metazoa > Chordata > Mammalia > Carnivora > Mustelidae > Mellivora > Mellivora capensis. The sequence goes on from PISX010005493.1 coordinate 26,078, forward strand.
ATCCCTTTCTTTATGTGTCTTTTCCATCTGGCTGTTCCTCAGTTACATTCTTTTATGATTATGGAGTAATCTACCAAGTAAACTGTTTTCCTGAACTCTGAGTTGCTCTAGCAAATTAAGCAAACCTGGGGAGGGGGGACTGAGACTCTACAGCCAATGGGTCAGAAGCACAGGTGACAACCTGGCCTTGGGATTGGCATCAGAGAGGGGGGAGGGGGAAAGCCTGTGGGACTGAGCCCCTAACCTGTGGGGTCTGACACTATCTCTATAACTGGGGTGCAGGGTCTAAAAGCACCTGCTCCGTGGGTTCCAAACAGACCAGGTTTGGCCACTTGCCACTGACAAAATCCCAAGGCAGAGACCAGGTGCTGGTGAAACAAGAAAGGAATTTATTTCAGTGAGACCATCACCCAGAAGACAGTGGACTAATGTCTCAAAGACTGTCCCCAAAAGGCTGAATACATGCAGGTTTATATAAGGAAAACGTGGGACCAAGGTCAGTGGGAACAAGCAGGTAGGCAGTGAAGGTTAGGTCGATCACCATCTTGGGGCCAGTCCCACCAGGTCTTGCTGGCTCAGGGCAGCCCCTATCGCTTGAAGGGGTAGTTTTGGCTCCCATCACAGGATGCTCTGCCCATTCAGTCTTTTGCCTGAGTTAAGAGATAAGCTAAGAAGAACTTAATCGATTAGCAAGTACAGACTGAGGTCAAAATGGAGGTCACTGGAGTCCTCTTTCATCTCCAAGTAGAAGTGAGTTAGATCATAAGACATTCCTCGTTTGGGGTAACCAGAATGGTTCAGTGAGGCTTGAGCAGGAGACACACAAGTGGAAGCTTCTTCATTCGGAACCCCCAGCTGAGCATGACCCAGACGGCTGAAACGGCATCTTGAGCTTGATCTTGGAGGTCACTCGAGTTTTTTTTATGGGGTGCTTTGTATGTAGTAGCAGGTAACTGAGCCCCACGGAGCTGGTCCCGGCCCCTCAGGAGCAGGCTCCAGTGGAGCAGTCCTGAACTGGAGCCAGGAGCCGGCTCTGGCCCGGCGTCCACCACCTGCTGCCCAGTGGTCTCAGGGACAGTGCTAACCTTGCCAAGCCTCTGTGTGCCACCAGATGGCAACTGCTCTCCTGTTAGCCTCCTGGCTGTGGTGAGGCTGTGGTGAGGGTCACATACAGCTCTGTGGCTCCCTCAAGGGAACCATCAGCATGGCCTGAATGGAAGCTAGAAGAAACCTTGTTGCCCAATAACCGTTAATAATGTTGCAGGGAGAACAAGTTGCATTCAGAGAGCACTAACTGCCTCGCACTTCTTACACATCTTCTCATGCGATCCTGTCACACCATTACAAGCGGGTAGCAAGACCCTATGTAGGGCTGAAAATGTTGACATGCAGAAGAGGGCTGTGATTTTCTCAAAATCACCCAGCAGGACCCGGGGGAGACAAGCAGGGTGCAGATATCACAGATTCCAAAGCCCTCTTTCTCCCCACTCCACATGCAGCCTCTCCTCCAGAGTCTGGGCCACATCACCCACCCCTCCTCACACCTCAGCCTCCCGGATGTTCTCCAGCCCCAGGCCCTGGGCAAGGAGAGCCTGCGGGAGCTGCGCTGCCCACCAGCACTCAAAGCGGCATGTCAGCAGATCCCACATGCACTCTTGCCTTCCATTCTGATACCTGGGTAACTTCCCAAAGCCGGTTCACACACTGCTGCATCACCAAAGCAACCTTGCCAATTATAAACGCTACACCTTCCCTATCGGCATTAATTTATTGAGTTCCCAGGGGTCCGTCGAAAGACAGAGATTAGGTTATCATCCTTTTCTTCCGTGGCTTCCTATTCCACAGTTCCATTCTGCATACACAGCCTGCTTCGTGCTGAGGGTTGGCATTCCCCTATCACTCCATTACCCTTGGAGCCCTTCACTCTTCTCCCTGGGACTTGCACGGATCTCTCTAGAACTCCCTCCTCAGATTCGAAAGCATCTGTATAAACCAAGTGTTGCCTTTCCCACAACAGCTGGCACAGGCAGCATCATAACACGCTTTCAAAGTAGATGCTTCATTTCTTGAATCATTTACCTAAATTTAGGAATCTGGATATGACAGCATTTTAGTAACAGAAAAATCCGTAACTCGTTTGTGTCTCCTAATGGCCGGATTCCTTGCTCGTTTCCAGCTTTGCTTTTTTTTTTTTTTTTTATCACTTACCCTTGTTTTCAGACACCCTGAACCCCCTCATCAATGGACTTCCCATCTTTTTCTTCAGCAACTCACTCACAGGTAATTCTAACTAGCGTATTTGAGTGTTTGGTATCTATCAGGCACTGCTACAAATGATTCAAGGCATTAAAGGGCAAGAGCCCCTCCTAAGTCACATTAGCCTATTTTACAGATGAAGAAACAGAGGCTCAACAAGAGGAAGGGACTTCCTGGCCTCAGAAAGCAGGGGAGGAGTGGAGCCAAGCTTTGTTGTCGGGCAGGCTCCAGCTTCCACGTGCCCCGGCATTCTACTACGTTCTCCCACCATGGCGCCCAGCATCCATTCAGATGCAGAGGTTAGTTCAGAAGAGCAAGAGAGTACTCAGGAGAGGGAGGCCTTTTACAGTTTATCAAGCAGTGATGAACACAGCATTTGCCTTTAAAAAAAATCACACTGTAAATGGCATTAGCCCCAACACTTCGAATCAAAAGACCTAGCTGCAGGATGTTCTGGTCTAGTTACAAATCACCATGTAAGCTTGGGAAAGTGATTGTCCCTCCCTGGGCCTCATCAATAAAATAAGTAAAATAAGTGGGTTTAAACCCTAGCAGCTACACTTTGAGATCACGAGACTTGAGTATTTATTTACAGAGAAGGACAGGAAGCTATGTACTACAAAAGGCCTGGGGCAGGGGAGTCTAGTCCAGGGAGGAGGGAGACCCCCACGGTTTGGCCACTTGCCTTGGGATGGCTTGAGACCCCTCTGCTGCCTCTTCACTTGGTCTCACTCTCATTTTTCCAAAAGGACACCATGTGCTGACTTGCAACCCAACTGTAGATTCTTGGCACAAAGCAGTTGTGGGTGGGTGTTTAGCTCTTTTCTTCCTTGGGAACAATGCTCTGGGTACAGTTCTTTAGTTGGTTAGTTGAGAGTCCTGAGCACAGAAAGAGACAAGAGGTGCATTTGTCATAACATCAAGAGTCACCAAAGGACTGGCGGGGGGGACAGTGTACACTGGCGTCCTATGGAAAGAAGGGCACAGGCCTTGTTTCTAATGAAGAAGATGGTACGGTGGCCTCGTGGGTAGGGGCTGGGACACTTGGTGTCCTAGATATTCAGAAGGTGCTTTATGGTTATGAAGTTCTTTTTCCTACTCATAGAAACCTCATAAAAACCTTGGGTGAGGGGCAGGAATCATGGCAATGTTGAAGAGGTGGGGACGGTGATGAATGGTGGCCCACGGGCACTGAACCCTCATGATAGTCACCAGAAACTGTGCATTGACTCTAGAAGTTTCCCCCAAATGCCAGGGAGCAGAAGCCACTTCCTTGTGCCTAGGGAAACGGAAGCTTATAGAAGCAAAGTCAGGTGCTCATGGAAATGCAATGGTAATGTACGTGAAATGTAGGAGAACTGGGGTTTGAACTCAGATCTCTCCCACCTTGGGCTTTAACTCTATTTTATGGATGCAGTAGCTGAGGCTTAGAGCAAGCAAAACCAACTCAGGTTTTACAATATGGACACAGAAGAAATACTCTGGCTGATGGAAAGATTAGAGACTTCAAATGTCTGGTTGGTGCCAGCCAAAACTGGGGTGGATCTGAGCCAAAAATCCTGGAGAATGCCACCTCCTTCCTTCCTCTTCCATTCATGAGGACTTCTTTGGGGGACAAAAGCCCCTGTTCTTCCACTCTCTTCCATAATTCTGGGGATGACCCACCACTCTTACACGCACCCACCCACCCCCAGCCACTTTACCTCTTTCTTACGGTTCTTAAGTCTTACTTTCCAAGATTTTTCCTGATAGTCTCTTGGGGAGAGAGATGTTAATTAAGAAATAGCATGAATTGCCATTATAAATTATGACTTGTGTCTGAGCAATCATAAGGAAGTATAGGAAGCCACAGCTTCTAATCCTGGGGATTCATGGAAGGCTTCCTGGAGGAAGTGACTTTGGATCTGGGACACATTGGTCAAGGTCAGAGTTTTCTTTGAAACCCCTGAGGTAGGGACAAGGGAGCCTTAATAAAAGAGGAGGAGAAAATGGTAGAGGAGGAGGACGTGCCCTAAAATTTATTAATTCACCACTTGCAGCTTTGGGCCTTGCCGAGAGTAGGTTGGTCTGGGTCTCTGCACTCTAGGGCAGTGGTTCTCAAAGTATGGTCCCTGGACCAGTGGGAGCAGCATTACCTGGGACCTTGTTAAAAATGCACATTCTCAAGTCCTGCCACAGACTTATCTAATTGAAAACTTCGGGGAAGAAGCCAACGGTCTGTGTTTAAGAAGCCCTCTTGGCCATTCAGCCACCTGTTCGAGTTGAGAGCCACATTCCCTATGTCTACACTCAAACGCATTCACTCATCAAAGGTAGGATGATCCGGTTCTCTCCCCCTCTCTCATGCTCTCCACATGAAAGAGGAATTAGCAGATGACATTCTGAGAGAACAGCCGATAAGGAATCTGTAGCCATAGAGAGAAATGGGACCAGTTGTTCACTGGGATTAGAGGTGGGGACAAAATACAAGGATTTTAGCAAATTGGAGGTTAATTTCTCAGGAGATGAGACTCCAGGAGGTAAAAGCATATTGTTTGAGAGCTGGAAAGAACCTAGCCCATCATGTCCCACCCTCTGCCCCATCCCAGAATAGACCCGGTAGGCAGTATCTCACCCTTAAAAGCAGCTTTTTCCACTGTTGGCAAGTTGTGTCTGAGATGAAATACGCCTCCCTCTGACTTCCTTCTGTTGGCCTTAGTTCTCTGGACTCTCGTGGAAAACCCTTTCCTCCTGCCCCACAACCTCCCAAGGATGATAGTCATGCTGATCGGTGGTTCTTAGCAAAGATACAATCACTGGCCGACCGAAGAGGAGAGAAACCCCAGACTTATAAACACTTGTGTTAAAGCAAGAGTGAACATGATAGCAACATCAAGTACACGTGCCCTTCGGCTGGGCAGTCCGACTCAAGGGTGGCTGAGCAGACTGGCCCACATTCTGAAGAATGTTAAATAAAGGTCACAAGGAGCTGACTCCTAACTCTGGCCGGAGCCTTGGATGCTCCCCAACTCACTGGGCCCCTCCCATGTGCTTTCTTTTAAGTCCTGCATTCGTGACTTGGACTGTGTATCTAAACCACCCATGCTTATGTGTATTAACTACTTCACAGCCAGGTCTTCTCAGTTTCTGGAGGAAACCGTCCCCAGAACATGTTTCTTGGGTCACTCCAAGGCCCCTCATCAAAGCCAGCCAGGCACAGGTCTGTTCTCACGTTCACTTAAACATTCTGCACATGAAGTTCCAGTCTAGCTGGGGCTAAGCAGTACCCATTTCTTCTTCAAACTGAGAAACCCAAGCCTAGACAAGTTCTACTGTGAAGACTATGCTAACAAAAGACCCAACTGAGAGAAAACAAAATTTGGCAGAGTATAAAAAAGCAACTTAAATTCATTCTCTTTCCAAAATTCTCTCCCCACAGCCTGGAAAGAGGGCAGGGAGGTGATTAGCGCTTCTGGGAGAGAGCCAGACTGAGGCCCAGGAGGAAATACAACACAGGGCCCTGCCTCTCAGCCTAGTCGTCCCCCCACCAGTCAGTACCTCCCAGGCCTGGGAAGGCTCTCGGGGACACCACTGTCTGGAGATGATGTCAACCCTTGAGTGCTGATAGGGAACTTATCATCCACCGAAACAAAACCTTGAAAGAAACTTACAATGAAATGGGCCTCTGACACTTCTTGCATAAGGATGGTCTTTGGAGAGTCACCTCGAGATCAAAGCTCACTCTTCTGAGGCTGCAGGCACAGCTTCTCTATGCTTCTTGTGATGTCGGACAACAATGTGAACACAAGCTCTTAATCTGGCTTTGCACCAAATGCTGGAAGCAGAGCTCATTTGCCCACCACCTTGTAACAACCAGAGCCAAATCTCTGTTTCATTTTTACCACGAAAAAGACTCCATCCTAGCACAACAGTCCTTTGCATTCAAGCCTCTTCACAGAGGAAGCAAAAGACTTTCTATCTCAAGCAAAAAATGCCAGCTATGTGCTCCCACAGGGTTCCAGTGCCCGTGAGGCTCAGGGCATCAGGGATATCACAATGACCTCCCAGCTGATCTACCACTCAGTTCTCCTTTGTATAAAACTCCAAACACTGTCCAACAGGGCAGATCCCAAGCTTCAAACCCTGGACAGTCCACCCTGTCCTCCCTGCCAGAAGCATCTCCCGACCTCACAAGCACACTCAGGAATCTAGACAGACTAGGATCTGGGGCCCACAGACCAGCCACATGCATAGCTCAGCTGTCTCAGAGGAGGGATGGATTCCCAGTTTGACCCATTAAGTGCTGTCTGCTGTGTACCAGGCACAGGAGGGAGAGGATATGGATGAGTGGTGGGGGCTGGGAGCAGAGGGAATTATGAAGTCCTCAAATAGCTCATAGACAAAACACAGATGAAGCCCACATACACCCAAGAACAACGAGCCAGGTAGCCGTCATATCAGCAGTGAGGGCTTTACGGTAAGTGCTTTAGTTATCAGAGGAAATGCCTGGTGGATCCAAGAAGACGGATTTGACCTCAGATGTCAGCTAACCTGCCAGTTTCCCTGGGGAATGTTAGTCTCCTTTCCTCTGGCCCCTCAGGCCTCATCCCACCATTAGATTGACTGTTGCACCCTGCACTCCCCATCCCTCCACAGTTGACTACAAAACATACTGTGTTGTTTGTTTGTTTGTTTAAAGATTTTATTTATTTGACAAAGAGAGAGAGCACAAGCAGGGGGAGTGGCAGGCAGAAGGAGAGGGAGAAGCAGGCTCCCCGCTGAGCAGGGAGCTCAATGCAGAACTCCCAGGACCCCGGGATCATGACCTGAGCTGAAGCCAGGCACTCAACTGACTGAGCCACCCAGGCGTCCCCAAGACATACTGTATCAGCACCAGGATGCCTAGTGAATAGTATTTCATCTAGGCCTATAAGAAGCTATCAAAAAAGGAAAAAGATGGGGTGCCTGGATGGCTCACTCTGTTGGGCATCTGCCTTTGCTTTGGTTCCCGCATCAGGCTCTCTGCTTGCCGGGGAGTCTGCTTCTCCCTCTCCCCTGTTTGTGCTCTCTCTCTCTCTCTCTAATAAATAAATAAAACCTTTAAAAAGTTAAAAAGATGACATAAATCCCAATGGTTATCCATGATGTATTGTTAAGCCAAAAAAGTTAGATGCGGCGTAAGGCATAGAGTAAAATCCCCTTTGTATTACCACTGCTGCAAACAAAAACAACCATATCCGTGTGTATTGGCTGCATCACAGGAAATGTCTGACTGTGCAGGTGAAAGATGGAGAAGGTTAGAGAAAAGTCATGTACCATCTGCTCCTGCCTCTCCCTGCATATCACCTGAGACAGTCGCTTCCTGCTCCTTCACTCCTCTCGGGAGTATCTCCGATCCCAGTACAGGGGTCCATGGAGTAAGATCAGGCAGAAAGCTTGAGCAGAGCAGATCAGAAAAGCAGGTGAGGCTTGAATGGACTCAGGTATTACTCACCTATCTCCAGGGGCTGGGAGATAATAACCCAGTGAGATATTCCCTCCCAGTACTGCTTCTTCCTAAGAGACTAAAGGTCAATCCCGGGGCGCCTGGGTGGCTCAGTCCATTGAGTGGCTGCCTTGGGCTCGGGTCATGATCCCAGCATCCTGGGATCAAGCCCCACATTGGGTTCCTTGCTCAGCAGGGAGTCTGCTTCTCTCCCCTCCCTCTGCTGCTCACCTGCTTGTGCTCTCTCTCTGTCAAAAAAATAAATAAAATCTTTATTAAAAAAATACAAAAATTAAGGTCAATCCCTGAAACACTGACCAAGGGAAATACTTGGGGCTAACAGAAATGTTCAACTGTGGGTTTGGTGGCCCAGGAATCTATATCCTAGAACTCAGCCTCTCCCATCTCCATGAATTCACTGGGACTGCCTCAGACTAGGCTCTAGCCTTAGGATCTAACCCTGTACACATTCCAAGACAGAGCGGTGGATAACCCTTAAGGGAAAAAACTTACCAGGCAACTAATTAGATATCTGAGGAACAAAACTACCTGAAAAGAACATCAACAAACCAGGCAATATATACCATTTGAAGCAGAAATATTAGAATAGGCAGACCAAGAATGTAAAATAAAGATGATAGATATACTTAATTATTTAAATAAAAAATTTTAAAGGATAGATATACTTGAAATAAAGAAGAATGGTGTGAAATAAAATGAAATTATTTAAATTTGGAGGTATTATACATGAAAAACATAATACAGAGTTGAAAAACAACATAATAGAAAATTAGGCATATATACGTGTTTGTGTGTGTGTGTGTGTGTGTGTGTGTGTGTGACCAAAAGCTTGAGACTTGAAAGAAAAAAATAATGAACTAAACTAAACATTAAAATTAAAACCTCTTTCTCTTTGGGAGACACTGTTAGAAAATAAAAGGCAAAACATAATAGATAGATAGATACATCTATTAGAATGGATACAGGTGAAGAAAGAATAGCTGAGTTGGAAGATTAGATTGAGGAACTCTCCTAGTAAGTAGTGGGGAAAGAAAAAGAAGTAGAAAAGTTAAACAATAGGAAAGAGAGAAGTAGAAGTGTCAATGTTTGTATAATAGAGGAGCTCCAGAAAAAGAGAAAAATAAAAATAGAAAATATTTAAAGAAAAAAGAAATATATTTCCTACAATTAAGAAAAAAAATGAAGGACCTCAGATTGAAAAGGCTATAAATGGGCACCTGGATTGTGCAGTCAGTTAAGCATCTAACTCTTGGTTTCGGCTCAGGTCAAGATCTCAGTGTTGTGAGATCAAGCATTGCCTCAGTCTCTGTGCTCAGCTCAGAGTCTGCTTGAGATTCTCTCTGGCTTTTTTTCTCTCTCTCTCAAATAAATAATTAATAAATCTTAAAAAGAAAAGAAAAGGCCATAGAATGATAAGCAAAAGATAAAAGGGAATATCCACCCCATATTACAGAATATCATAGACAAATCAAAGAAAAAAGTCTAAAATCTTCTAGAGAGATACAAAATCACCCAAAAAGGAATAAGAACTAGATTGACATAAAAGCTTCTTAACAACAAAAAGGAACTAGGAAAACAATGAATTTAATGAATTGAAAGGAAAGGATTCTTGAAACTAGAATTTTATACCCAGTCAAATGATCACTTAAGTATAAGGGCATAGTAAAAATATTTTTAATATATAAATCTTCAACTTGCCACGTAAAGTCTCTCCTTGAAAATACTTTTGAAGAAAGTAGTCAAGTAAGTGAAAGTTTGTCAATAACAACACAGGACTAATATTCTAGATTCTCTTTTGCAGGAGTTGGAGACCAAAGTACATGAAAATATGCTAAAATACTTGTCTTCTTTGGAAAAAGATATACCTATCAACCTCTCAATTCCACTGACCCAAAAATGAAATAGATGTAAAAGGAAACATAGGTCAAAATAAATTAAAAGAGACATAAAATCAAAAATAGTAGAAAAAGTTCAAATATGTTGATAATTATAGAAATGTAAATGTACTAGACAACAAAAATACTGCCAAATGCTATTTTGAAGAAGTATGTCTGAAGCATGATCAAATAGTTGACTGCAAAAGAATGAAGAAAGATCAGGTGACTTAGTCACCAAAAGAAAGCTGGTGAGTTAATATCAGACAATACAGACTATAAAATGAAAAGCATCATTAGACAAAGAGGGTAACTACAAGGATAGTTAAAATTTTACTTACAAGGATGTTAAAATTTTAACTTACAAAGAATGTACTAAAATTTTAATAAACTGGCCTTAAGGGGCACCTGGCACCTTAAGGGGTTCAGTCCATTAAGTGTCTGCCTTCAGCACAGGTCATGATTGTCCTGGGATCGAGCCCTGCTTTGTGCTCCCCAATCAGCAGGTAGATTGCTTCTCCCTCTCCCTCTGCCCCTCCCTGAGCTCATGCTCTTCCTTTCTCTCTCAAATAAATAAATAATCTTTTTTTAAAAATTGACCTTTAAATAACTAAAGTAAAAATTGTTGGACCTACTGGAAGCATCTAACAATTCCGCATTTTAAGAAGAGATTTAAATATATTTCTCTCTGTTGTTAGGTCGAGCTAACAAGCCAAGTCAACAAAGACACAGAAGAGCTGAACAACAAAATTACAAGTTTAATCTAATAGACGTATATAGAATTTTTATTTAACAGAGATTATATATAGTTTTCAAGCACACATGAAATATTTGCCAAGAAAACTTTAATAGATTTCTAAAACATAAATATAGACCAGGAGTTAGCAAACTACGGCCTGCAGGCCAAATCGAGTCTGATACTTGCTTTTATAAATAAAGTTTTATTTGAACATAGCCATCCCCACTCATTTACATATTGTCTATAGAGATTTCTGTGATACAATGGTACAGACTATATGATTCACAAATCCTAAAATATTTATTATCTGGCTTTTTACTGAATAAGCTTGCGAACTCCATATCCTATGATCAACACACAATTAAGTCAGAAGTTAACAACAAAATGATAAATTTTAAAACTTCATATTTTATGAAAGTAAAAACTTAGAAGTTCTTTTAAATAATGAGTAAAATAAGAAATCATACTGAGAATTCAAAATATTTGAAACTGGTGGTTAGGCTGTAGAAGTAGCAGCAGATGACTCTATTCACAATTGGGAAAAAATGGGTAGCTGAAAAAAATCACATTTCTTTTTAGAGACGTTAAAAGCTATAGGTACAAAGAAGTCTGATGGAACTAAATGCCAAGGCAGAAAGAACTCTTCTAAGGTCAATGGAGATTAGCGACTGCTTTCCTCTCTAAGGGCATTTGCTGAGTCTGGGCATGGACTGATAGAAATTGGGCTTCTCAGAAAGGCAAACCTGCCGACAGAGAGAATGAGAGAAAAAGCCAGCTTTTAATGGCCATGTAGGTTGACAAAGTAGAATCTCAAGAAGGCTTGACAAAGTAGAATCTCAAAAAGGCTCAAGTGCACAGCTGGTTTCCTCACCTGACAGTGCCCCCTACCACCAGATTTTTACTATAATCTGGGCAATAGAGGAGTCTAGGGGTTAGAATGGAAATTCAGGGGAAGATTTCCTAAAATATTATGTTTGAGAAAGAGAAGTCTGCCTGAAAAAAGGACCTGCAATAAAAACAAGTTAAGCATCAATCTTAAGATATTGGAAACTAAGGGGCGCCTGGGTGGCTCAGTGGGTTAAAGCCTCTGCCTTTGGCTCGGGTCGTGATCCTGGGGTCCTGGGATCGAGCCCCACGTCAGGCTCTCTGCTCAGCGGGGAGTCTGCTTTCCCCTCTCTCTCTGCCTGCCTGTCTACTTGTGATCTCTCTCTGTCAAATAAATAAATAAAATCTTAAAAAAAAAAGATATTGGAAACTAAAAGTAAACTGATCCAGCTCAATATAAAACTGGATTGAAGCAATGAGTCTATCATTTCAGCTGTCTCAGAGAAGAAAGGGTTGTTCTCTCTCTGGGAAAAAATAACATCTACTCAGATTCTATGGCCATTATTACACAGACAGAGAGAGAAAGAGAGAAATAATGCCAAGAAGTAAGCAAGAGAAAAAATAGACAATAAAAAACAGTCTTACAGGTCACCCAGAATTGAAATTAGAATTAGTAGATGAGGACTTTAAAATAACTATTATAAATATGTTAAAGAAAATAAAAGAAAAGATGGGCAAAATGGATGAAAAGATAAAGAATGCCCAAAAAGGAATTGCTAAAAAAAAAAAAAAAAGGAAAAAGAAAAGAAAAACTCATGGATATTCTATAATTGAAAACACAGTATTTTAAATTAAGAATTAATTAATCCATCTTTACATTCTCCCTATGTCTCACTCCAGGTGGCCAGTGTCTCCCAGAAAGAAGCTTGGACACACATCTGGTGTCCCAGGTTTTGCAATTGCCACCCAGAGGACACCCCTTGATTATGTGGCTCTGGTGGTCAGTAGGCCTTATATTCCAGGGTCTCAGAGAACTGTAACAAATAAACAAACAAAACAATTTTTAACTGCTTATCCTCTCAGGGCACAGTGCAGAGGCAGTAGACTGAAATATCCAGTTTTTCCACCAAAGGCCTACTTAAAGATCTTAAGACTAGAGCCTGAGGGTCACTAATTCAACACATATCTAGGGACCAACTGCAATCCCCTACAGGGAAAGAGAGGCTGGCAGTTGCCATGTTAACACTCTCCCTTTCCCCTGCCCTAGGTCTCTTGTATCTCCTTATAAAAGGAGCTTGTGGCTTTTGTGGCCACGGCCCAGAAGATACAACTCTTGATGGGCTGGCTCTGGTGGCCAGAATGGCTTGTATTCATAGGTCCAAAAGGACTCTAGCAAACACAGAAACAGTTCTTAATGGGCTATCCTCCCAGGGATCAATGCAGAGGAAACAAAGAGAAATGCCCATCTCCCCATATTCCCCTGAAAGAGGTGTAGTTGCACACCTTAAAAGCTGCTGCCTGAGATGAGATCTTCTAATCAGCCTCCATCTAGATGCTGAAGGAGATTCTCTCTTCTGGGACACTGACATGCCTTGGCACGCCCTCAAGGACTAGAAGCCACTAAGAACAAAGAAAGCTGCTTGGACAATTACAAAGGTTTGAGAGACAACCAACAGCTAGGGTAGGATTGAATGATAAAGTTCTTCTCCTACCTGAGGTCACTCTTTCCAGACTGGGTAGGGTGGCTGTATTATCCAGTGCATAGATATCAACTTAGAGAGTCAAGGAAAATGAGAAACAGAAGAATATGTTCCAAATGAAACAACAATTTAAAGGCCGGAAAAACACCTCAACAAAACAGAGATAAGGGATTAACCTGATAAAGAGTTCAATATAATGATCATAAAGATGCTCACCACTGTCAGGTGAACAATGCAGAAACAAAAGAAGAATTTCAACTAGAAGATTTAAAATATAAGATAATGCAAAAAATAAAAAAATAAAATAAAATATAAGATAATGCCAAATCATAGAGCTGAAGAATACAACTAAACTGAAAAATTCAATAAAAGGGCTCAACATCAGACTAGATGAAACAGAAGAAAGGATCAGCTAAACTGAAAGACAGGGCAGTGGAATGCATCCAATCAGAGGAGCAAAAAAGAAAAAAAGAATGAAAAAGAATGACTTACCAGTCATACAGAGAACATTCCACCCAAAAGCAACAGAATACATATTCTTTTTTTTTAAATTTATTTATTTGTCAGAGAGAGAGGGGGAGAGAGAGAGAGAGAGAGAGCACAGGCAGACAGAGTGGCAGGCAGAGGCAGAGGGAGAAGCAGGCTCCCTGCCGAGCAAGGAGCCCGATGTGGGACTCGATCCCAGGACGCTGGGATCATGACCTGAGCCGAAGGCAGCCGCCCAACGAACTGAGCCACCCAGGCATCCCAGAATACATATTCTTTTCTAGCACACATGGAACATTCTTCAGGATAGATCATATGTTAGGCCACAAGATAAGTCTTAATAAATTTAACAAGATCCGAAATCATTTGAAGTATCTTTTTTTGATCACAATGGTGTAAAACTAGAAATCAATTACAAGAAGAAAACTGGAAAACTCACAAATACATGGAGAATAAACAACATGCTACTGAATGACATGTTGAAAAAGAAACCAAAAGAGAAGTTAAAAAAAAAACTTGAGATGAAATAAAATGTATATATAATATATCAAAACTAATTGGATGCACCAAAAGCAGTTCTAAGAGAGATGTTTCTAGTGATAAACACCTACATTAAGAAACAAGAAATCTCAAATAAACAACCTAACTTTACACCTAAAGGAAGTAAAAAAAAGAGCCCAAATTTAGTAGAAGGAAGGAAATAACAAAGATCAGAATAGAGATAAGTGAAATAAAGACATTAAAAGACAATAGAAAAGATCAATGAAACTAAAAGCTCTTTGTTTGTTTTTTAAGATAAACTAAACAAAACTTCAGCTAGATTCTCCAAGAAAAAAGGACTCAAATAAATAAAAATCATAAATGAAAGAGGAGATGTTACAAAAGATTCCACAGAAATACAAAAGTTGATAAGATTCTAATATGAACAGTTATATGCCAACAAATTGGAAAATTTAGAAGATATAAATTCTTAGAAGACAAAACAATTAAGACTAAACCATGAAAAAATATAAAATCTGAACAGACTCATAAGCCCACACATTTATGGTCAATTAATTTTCAACAAAGAAACCAAGACTATATATTGGGAAAATGATAGTACCTTTAATAAATTGTGTTGGGAAAACTGCACAGCCATGTACCAAAAAATGAAAGTGGACCACTGTCTTATGCCATACACAAAAAATGAACTCAAAATGAATTAAAGACTTGAACCTGAGGCCTGAAACCATACAACTAGAAGAAAACAAAGGGTAAGCTCTTTCACATTATCACTATATCAAACTAAGATGCTCTGTACAGCAAAGGGAACTACTGACAAAATGAAAAGGCAACCTAAAGAATGAAAGAATATATTTTTAAATCATATGATTGATAGGGCCTTAATATCCAAATGTTTTTTTAAAGATTTATTTATTTATTTATTTATTTTAGAGAGAGAGAGGAAGAGAGTACACATGAACCAGGGGAGGGGCAGAGGGAGACAAGCAGACTCCCTGCTGAGTGAGGAGCCCAACATGGGCTCCTTGTAGGGCTCCATCCCATGACTCTGAGGATCATGACTTGAGCTGAAACCAAGAGTTGGACGCCCAACCGACTGAACCACCCAGGCACCCAGTTAACATCCAAAATATTTCAAAAACATATATAACTCTTTGTGTCTTCTTCAATTTCTTTCATGAGTGTTCTGTAGTTCCTCGAGTACAGATCCTTTACCTCTTTGGTTAGGTTTATTCCCAGGTATCTTATGGTTCTTGGTGCTATAGTAAATGGAATCAATTCTCTAATTTCCCTTTCTGTATTTTCACTGTTAGTGTATAAGAAAGCAACTGATTTCTGTACATTGACTTTGTATCCTGCCACGTTACTGAATTGGTGTATGAGTTCTAGTAGTTTGGGGGTGGTCTCTTTTGGGTTTTCCATATAAAGAATCATGTCATCTGCGAAGAGAGAGAGTTTGACTTCTTCACTGCCAATTTGGATACCTTCTATTTCTCTTTGTTGTCTGAATGCTGTTGCTAGGACTTCTAATACTATGTTGAACAAGAGTGGTGAGAGTGGGCATCCTTGTCGTGTTCCTGATCTCAATGGGAAGGCTGTGAGCTTTTTCCCATTGAGGATGATATTTGCTGTGGGCTTTTCATAGATAGATTTTATGAAGTTCAGGAATGCTCCCTCTATCCCTATACTTTGAAGTGTTTTAATCAGGAATGGATGCTGGATTTTGTCAAATGCTTTTTCTGCATCAATTGAGAGGACCATGTAGTTCTTCTCTGTTCTCTTATTGATTTGTTCTATCACATGGATTGATTTGCAAATGTTGAACCATCCTTTTAACTCAGGGATGAATCCCACCTGGTCATGGTGGATAATCTTTTTAACGTGCTGTTGGATCCTATTTGTTAGGATCTTGTTGAGAATCTTAGCACCCATATTCATCAGTGATATTGGTCTGAAATTCTCCTTTTTGGTGTGGTCTTTGCCTGGTTTGGGGATCAGGGTAATGCTGGCTTCATAAAAAGAGTCTGGAAGTTTTCCTTCTGCTTCAAATTTTTGAAACAGCTTCAGGAGAATAGGTGTTATTTCTTCTTTGAAAGTTTGGTAGAATTCCCCAGGGAATCCATCATGCCAGAGACCCCGAATTGCTAAGGAAATGTTGAAAAAGAAAAACAAAACTGGGGGCATCACATTACCTGATTTCAAGCTTTACCACCAACCTGTGATCACCAAGACAGCATGGTACTGGCATCAAAACAGACACATAGACCAGTGGAACAGAGTAGAGAGCCCAGATATGGACCCTCAACTCTATGGTCAAATAATCTTCGACAAAGCAGGAAAAAATACACGGTGGAAAAGACAATCTCTTCAATAAATGGTGCTGGGAAAATTGGACAGCTATATGTAGAAGAATGAAACTCGACCATTCTCTTACACCATACACAAAGATAAACTCGAAATGGATAAAAGACCTCAACATGAGACAGGAATCCATCAGAATCCTAGAGGAGAACATAGGCAGTAAACTCTTCGATATCAGCCACAGCAACTTCTTTCAAGATATGTCTCCAAAGGCAAAGGAAACAAAAGCGAAAATGAATTTGTGGGACTTCAAGATCAAAAGCTTCTGCACAGCAAAGGAAACAGTCAACAAAACAAAGAGGCAACCCACGGAATGGGAGAAGATATTTGCAAATGACAGTACAGACAAAAGGCTGATATCCAGGATCTATAAAGAACTCCTCAAACTCAACACACACAAAACAGATAATCATGTCAAAAAATGGGCAGAAGACATGAACAGACACTTCTCCAATGAAGACATACAAATGGCTATCAGACACATGAAAAAAATGGTCATCATCACTAGCCATCAGGGAGATTCAAATTAAAACCACATTGAGATACCACCTTACACCAGTTAGAATGGCCAAAATTAGCAAGACAGGAAGCAACGTGTGTTGGAGAGGATGTGAAGAAAGGGGAACCCTCTTACACTGTTGGTGGGAATGCAAGTTGGTGCAGCCACTTTGGAGAACAGTGTGGAGATTCCTTAAGAAATTAAGGGATGCCTGGGTGGCTCAGTTGGTTGGACGACTGCCTTCGGCTCAGGTCATGATCCCCGAGACCCGGGATCGAGTCCCGCATCAGGCTCCCAGCTCCACGGGGAGTCTGCTTCTCCCTCTGACCTTCTCCTCGCTCATGTTCTCTCACTGCCTCTCTCTCAAATAAATAAATAAATAAAATCTTTAAAAAAAAAGAAATTAAAAATAGAGCTTCCCTATGACCCTGCAATTGCGCTACTGGGTATTTACCCCAAAGATACAGATGTAGTGAAAAAAAGGGCCATCTGTACCCCAATGTTTATAGCAGCAATGGCCATGGTTGCCAAACAGTGGAAAGAACCAAGATGCCCTTCAACGGATGAATGGATAAGGAAGATGTGGTCCATATACACTATGGAGCACTATGCCTCCATCAGAAAGGATAAATACCCAACTTTTGTCTCAACATGGATGGGACTGGAAGAGATTATGCTGAGTGAAATAAGTCAAGCAGAGAGAGTCAATTATCATATGATTTCACTTATTGTGGAGCATAACAAATAACATGGAGGACATAGGGAGATGGAGAGGAGAAGGGGGTTGAGGGAAATTGGAAGGAGAGATGAACCATGAGAGACTATGGACTCTGAAAAATAATCTGAGGATTTTGAAGGAGTGGGGGGTGGGAGGTTGGGGGAGCCAGGTGGTGGGTATTATGGATGGCATGTATTTCATGGAGCACTGGGTGTGGTACATAAACAATGAATTCTGTTACGCTGAAAAGAAATTTTTAAAAAAGTATATTTGTATATAAAAAAACATATATACCTCTACAGAAAAAAAGAATCCAGTTAAAAAACTGATGAGTACCTGAGTAGACATTTTTTCCAGAGAAGACACATAAATGGCCAACAGGTACATGAAAAGGTACAAGAAAAGGTACATGAAAAACATCACTAATCATCAGGGAAATGCAAATCAAAACCACAGTGAGATATCGTGTCATACCTGTTAGACTGGTCATTATCAAAAAGACAAGAAACAAGTGTCGGAGAGGATGTGGAGGAAAGGAAACCCTCATGCACTGTTGGTGGGAATATAAATTGGTTTAGCTCCTGTGGAAAACAGTATGGAGGTTCCATAAAAAATTAAAACTAAAACTACCATATCACCCAGCAATTCTATTTCTGGGTATTAATTCATAGGAAATGGAATTACTATCTCAAAGAAATATCTGTACTCCCATGTCCACTGTAGGATTATTTACAATAGCCAAGATACAAAAACAACCTCTGTCTATCAGTGAATGAATGGATAAAGAAAATGTGGTATTCATATACAATGGAATATTATTCGGTCTTAAAAAGGAAATCCTGGGGCACCTGGGTGGCTCAGTTGGTTAAAGCCTCTGCCTTCGGCTCAGGTCATGATCCCAGGGTCCTGGGATCGAGCCCTACATCGGGCTTTCTGCTCCACAGGGAGCCTGCTTCCTCCTCTCTCTCTGCCTGCCTCTCTGCCTACTTGTGATCTCTGTCTGTCAAGTAAATGTTTAAAAATTATTAAAAAAAAAAAAAAAGGAAATCCTGCCATTTGCCGCAACATGGATGGAGCCTGAGGGTATTATGTTAAGCTAAGGAAATCACACAGAAAAAGTATATGATCTTAATTGTATGTGGAATCTAAAAAAACTGAACTCATAGATGCAGAGAACAGATAAGTGGTTACTAGGGGTGGGGGTGGAGGAGGGTGGGCAAAATGGGTGAAGGTGGTCAAAAGGTACAGATGCCCAGTTATAAGATAAGTAAGTGCTGGGGATGTAATATACAATATGGTGACTATAGTTAACAAATACTAGATTGTATATTTGAAAGTTGTTAGGAGAGTACACTTTAAAAGTTCTCACCATAAGAAAAAAATTTGTTAACTATGTGTGGTGATGGATTTTAACTAAACTTATTGTGGCAATCAGTTTGAGATATAGATAGATAGATAGATAGATAGATAGATAGATATATCTATATATATCAGCATTATATTTTTTAAATATTTATTTTGAAAGAGACAGTGGGGTGGGGAGAGGCAGAGGGAGAAGGAGAGAGAGAATCTAAGACTCCTCACTGAGTGTGAAGCCTCATGTGGGGCTCAATCTCACAACCCTGAGATCATGACTGAGCTAAAATCAAGAGTTGGACACTTACCCAATTGAGCCACGCAGGTGCCCAATCAGATCATTATATTTTATACCTAAAACTAATATAATGTTATATGTCAATTATATCTCAATAAAAATTGTAAATACTACTTGTTTTATCTCATCCTACTCTATAAGACATTCTCTTATCATTACCCAATAAAACTAGATATCAATATAAAATATAGCAAAAAAACATTTTCTATTAATCCAATGCTGATGATAATCATTTTTTTAAAGATTTTATTTATTTGACAGAAAGAGAGAGCACATATGGAGAGGGAGCAGCAGATGGAAATGGAGAAGCAGACTCCCCACTGAGCAGGAAGCCCAACATGGGGCTCAATCCCAGGACTCTAGAATCATGACCTGACCCAAAGACAAATGTTTAATGACTGAGCCACCAGGTGCCCCTCTTGATAATCATTTATTGTGAGCACTCCTTAGTCATGTCCTCTGCTAAGCATTTCTCATGCAGTATTTTGTTTAAAAAAAAAAAAAAAAGAGAGAGAGAGAGAATTCATTGGCTAGGCTTATGGCAGAATAGATAACAACAAAAAAAGTCAGTGAACTTGAAGATTGGTTAGTGGAAGTTATGTAACCTGAAGCACAGAGGGAAAAAAATTAATAAAAACAGAGTAGAACATGAGAGATGTGTGAGACATGATAAAATAATAGAATATAGGTATAATAGAGTCCGAGGAGGAGAGAGGAGAAATACTGAGACACTAGCCAAGAATTTTCAAAATCCAACAAAGACATCAAACCACAGATTAAAGAAGCTCTCAGCAAATCTCAAGCAGAACAAATAAAAAGAAAGCCACACCCACCCACTTTGTAGTTAAAATGCTAAAAACTAAGGATAAAAGGAAACCTTTAAAAACATCCACAAGAAAAAAGCCACATTACTTGCAGGAGAAAAATAAGAATGGTGATTGATTTCTCATCAAAAACTATGGAAGTCAGGGGCAACTGGGTGGCTCAGTCGGTTAAGCGTCTGACTGTTTTTTTTAAGATTTTATTTATTTATTTAAGAGAGACAGAGAGAGAGAGAGAGAGAGAGAGAGACTGAGAGAGAGCATGAGAGGAGAGAGATCAGTGGGAGAAGCAGACTCCCTGTGTAGCCAGGAGTCCAATGTGGGACTTGATCCCAGGACTCCAGGATCATGACCTGAGCCAAAGGCAGTCGCTTAAACAACTGAGCCACCCAGGCACCCCAAGCATCTTTTGATTTCGGCTCAGGTCATGAGCTCAGGGTCATTGGATCAAGCCCCATGTTGGGCTCTGAACTGAGTGTAGAGCCTCACTGAGATTCTCTTTCTCTCTCTCTGCCCCATCCCACTTGTGTGCATGTGTGTGTGTGTATGTGCTCACACAAAAAACTGTGGAAGCCAGAAAAATATGAAATAACATCCTTAAAATATTGGAAGAACCTCCAAACTAGAAACCTATATCCTTTGAAAATGAGGCAAAAAAAAAAAACCCCAAAAAACAAAACACAGACATTTTCAGACAAATAAATGTTGAGAGAATTTACTTCCAGTAGTACTGTATTACAAGAAATGCTAACTGAAGTTTTCCAGGTTGAAGGAGAATGATCCCAGAAGGAATTATGTTACTGTACAATGAAAGAAAAAGTAGCCAAGTGGATTAATATAACACAGTTTTTAATATAAAAAGACTATCAACTGTGTGTTGTAGGTATTAAAACAAATATATATGTAAACTATATGTTAACAATAGCATGAAGGGCAGGAGGAAGGTAAATAGATTTATACAATAAGGTTCTTACATTGTCCATGAAATGGTAAAACACTAAGTCAAGGTAGCCTGTGATACATAAAAAATCCATATTGTAACCCCTAGAGTACCACCTCAAAGTAAACTTTTTCAGGATGAAGATAATATTGTCCACTTAAGTTGTATCAGGGTATGCATTTGTTGAAACTCACCACATGGAAAATTTCAGTTTATTCGTTTTATTGTGTGCAGAGTTTATCTCAAAAGAAAATAAAAGCATTTAACAATTGGTATAATTTAAAAGCCAATAGATGAACTAAGATGGAATAATAAAACTACTTTGGTTAATCCAGGAAGAAGTCAGGAAAACAGAAATAAAGAAACAACAAATAGGACAGTTTAAAATACAAAGCATTCAGGGGATGGGATTAAACCCATCCATAACAGTAGTTACATTAAATATAAATAGAATAAATGTTCCATTTAGAAAACAGAAATTATCAGGCAACATAAAAACAAGACAAAGTAAGATCCATCTAAATGCTGTTTACAAGAGACACACTTTAGATTTTATTTATTTATTTGACAGAGAGAGAGAGATCACAAACAGACAGAGAGGCAGTCAGAGAGAGGGGGAAGCAGGCTCCCTGCTGAGCAGAGAACCTGATGCAGAGCCCTATCCCAGGACTCTGAGATCACAACCCGAGTCGAAGGTAGAGGCTTAACTCACTGAGCCATCCAGGTGCCCCTAAAAGACACACTTTAAATATAAGTGTACACATTGTTGAAAATAAAAGGACAGCAAATAATATAACATGCAAACATTAACCATAAGACAGCTGATGCAAATATCTTAGTATCAAACAAAGTAGACATAAATAAACAACAAAAAAGTCTCTGGCAAAATTGATCAACAAAAAGAGAAAAGGCTTCGAATAATGTAATGAATGAAAATGGGGGCATAACTAGAGATACCCCAGATATTTTTAAAATAGAGAATTTTAGTAAAACTCCATGTCATAGTGGTAGGCCTATAAATCAACAGAATAGAACAGAGAGTCTAGAAATAGACCCATACATTTATGGTCAATCGATTATTGATGAGAGTGCCAGGAACCTTCAATGAGGAAAGAACAGTCCTTTCAAGAAATGGTGTTGGGATTCGACAATGGATAGCAAATCAAAAGAATGAAGTTGGTCCTCTCCCTCACACTTTATACAAAAATTAACCCCAAATGTGTAAAAGACTGAAATGTAAAAATGAAAACTATAAAACACAGAGAAGAGAACTTAGGGGTAAATCTTGACCTTGTGTCAGGCAAGGGTGTTTTCTAAATACACTACCACCAGCACAAACAAAAGAAAAAATAAATTGGAATTCATCGAAAGTATCACTTGTATGCTTCAAAGGATATTATCAAGAAAATGAAAAGACAAGCCTCCACAATGGGAGAAATTGTTTGTAAATCATACATCTGAGAAGGGTCTAGTATCCAGAATATATAAAGAACACTTAAAGCTCAACAATAAAAAGAGAAATAGCCAAATTTTAATATGGGCTAAGGATGTTAGCAGACGTGTCTCCAAAGAGGATATACAAATGAGCAATAAGCATAAAAAAGATGCTCAAAACCAAGAGTCACTAGGGAAATGCAAATCCACACCTTGTGAGATACTACTTCGTAACGACTAGGATGGCAGTAATTAGAAAGACTGCCAATAACAAGTGTTGACGAGGACAAAGTGGTAAAAATGCTCCAACACACACACACACACACACACACACACACACACTGCTGTGATGGGAATGTCCACAATGCAGCCACTTTGGGAAATAATTCACTGTTCCTCAAAAAGTTAAAACATAGAGTTAGCATATGGTCCAACAATTCTATTAGTAGATGTATATCCAAAAGAATGAAATCGTCTGTTCACACAAAAACTTGTTCACAAATGTTCACAGCAGCGTAATCCATAACAACCAAATGCAGATCCATCAATTTATAAATGAATAAACAAAATGTACTATATCCATGTATATATATTCCGTGTATATCCAATGGAATATCATTTGGCATTTAATGGAAGTTTTGACACATGCTACAACATGAAGGAAGCTTGAAAACGTTAAGTGAGAGAAGCCAGACACAAAAGGGGACATATGGTATGATTCCGTATTGTAAGTGTTCAGAACAGGTATTTCCGTATTGTAAGTGTTCAGAACAGCACCCATAGAGACAGAAAGCTGGGTGGTGTTTGCCTGGGTTAGGGCTTAGGAGGAAGGGAGCGTGGCTTCCAATGCGGATGGAGTTCCTTTTGGGACACTGAAAATGCTCTGGGATTAGATGGTGGTGATGGTTGCATAACTTGATATTTTAAAGAACACTGAATTGTACACTTTTTTTTTTCGTTAAGCAACTTACTGACGCATAATTAAAAATATGGAACGCTTCACAAATTTGCGTGTCATCCTTGCGCAGGGGCCATGCTAATCTTCTCTGTATCGTTCCAATTTTTAGTATATGTGCTGCCGAAGCGAGCACTGTACACTTTTTTAAAAGGTGATTTTATATTGTTTGAATTATATCTAAATTTTAAAAATTATGTCATTATATTTGAAAAATATGACAATGTAGATACATTCTTAGAAAAATATAATCTAATCAACCTTACTGAAGAAAAAATGGAAAGCCCAGATAGTCTGATTATTCAAAAAAATTGAAGCAGTAGTTAAAATCTTAACCCAAAGAAAATACAAGTCCCAAATGGCTTTTGAAGTGGATTCTAAAGAACTTTCAATGAATTCTTTGAGAGAATAAAAATTCATTCTGTGAGGCTAGTATACCCACACAAAAACAATCACGGTATGAAAAAGAAATATGAGAGGTTTATTTCACTTATAAATATAGATGCAGAAATTCTAAATAAAATACCAACAAATCAAATCCAACAGTCATAAAAATGATAATAATCCATGACCAAGATGGGTTTACCCAGCATTGCAGTGGTGCTTTAATGTTGTTAAATAGATGTCACTCAACTTTTGTAAGTAAATTAGAAAAAAAAATTTTTATACCACATCAATAGTGTAGTCAAATAATTTGATAAAATTCAATACCTGTTTGCGGAAACACAAAATGTCTTAATAAGCTATGACTTAAAGAGAACCTTATTTAAACTGATAAAAGTTATTCCTAAAAACACCTAAGAATCATTCTAAGAGGATGGAGCAGAGGCATTGCCTCATGGAGGGCCTGCAGGGGCTAAGGCTTCAAGATCCCCAGGTGGGGGTTGCCGCTGAATGTGGAAGAGACCCCCCAGCTTCTCCTAGTCACTCTGTTTCGGCCTACAGTCCAGCAGCTGCCAGGGCCTGTGGAAATCAACCAGAATTTGCCATCAGGAAAACAAGAAGAGATCCCAGGAAATTAGCAAGGGAAAGAGAAAGGAGTGTACCTTGACTACCTCTAAGAGAAAGCAGAGGGACTCTGAGATCACATAGCAAAAGCAGAAGGCAGCTGATGAGAAGTCTGTGCAGATAAGAGAAAAATGCTGAGTGTCTGGAAAGCCCAGCGCTGCTGGCAACTGGGTTTATCACAAGCTCTGTGATCGAGATTTTTGTCAAGGGAACAGTCATTGCATATGTTATAACAGATCCCTATACAACTATTTTAAACTTTACAGCTTGTGTTGGTATGATGTTTCAGACCCGTTCTTCAAAAATAAAACACTAACCATGCATTGAAAAAAATCATCCTAAATGAAGAAATGTGTAGTTACATACCCCTTAAAATTAGGAGTCAGACAAAGATCCTCACCACTGCCATTTCACGCCAACATCGTACTGTATGATTTAGGTGACATAGACAAGAAACGAAATTAAAAGTGTAGAAATAGAAAAACACTAAACTGATAATATTGGTGGATTATATGACAGTCTATACATAAAATCCAAACTAAATAACTAGAAATAAGAGGAGATTCCTAAATTTGATCATTTCGCTGTGGTTGTGTAAGAGATTATCCTTGTTCTCAATAGATACATGATAAATTATTTAGAGGTGAAGTGTCACAATCTTTGTAACTCACTCTTGAATGATTTTGCAAAACTAGAATATGAGCAGTAAGTAATCCCTATTACATTACATATGTATCCACACAGAGAGGGAGATAAAACAAACCTGGCCAATATTATCTATCAGTGAAATTAGGTGAAGGATAAATGGGAGTCATTGTAACATTCTTGCCCATTTTCCATAGATTTCAGATTTTTCCAAACTAAGAAGGTACAAGGTTTCCAAAAGTAATAGAAAAGTCTAGTAAGGTAATTGGATGTAAGATTAATAATAAAAGTCAATTGCATTTCTTTGCATTAGCAACAAATTAGGAACTAAATTTTTTTAAAGACTGCATTTTTAATCACAAAATTGTATCACAAAACTATCACAGAACTATAAACTACTTAAGAATAAACCTAAGAACAAAAGATTGCAAGACTTATGTAGGAAATTACAAAGGTTTTTGGAGAACATTTGGAAAAACCTAAATCAATGGAGAGATGACTAGCTAGGAAGAATTAGTATCTTAAAAAAGAGATCATTCTCAGGGTGCCTGGGTGGCTCAGTCATTAAGTGTTTGCCTTTGGCTCAGGTCATGATCCCAGGGTTCTGGGATCGAGCCCAGCATTATGCTCCCTGCTCGGCGGGAAGCCTGCTTCTCCTTCTTACTCCACCTGCTTGTGTTCGCTCTCTCGCTCTCTCGCTGTGTCTCTCTCTGTCAAATAAACAAATAAAATCTTTAAAAAAAAAGAGAGAGAGAGATCATTCTCCCAAAATTGATCTACAGAGGCAATGCAAGATCAACACAATTACCATAAGGCTTTTTTGAATTTTGGTTTTTGTAGAATTTAACAAGCTGTCATGTCATGTCAGTGATGAAGGAGAGGCTATTTAGGAAACAGAGCTTGTAAAATTAGTTACCTAAAGTGGGGGGAATAAAATTGGTTTGTAAATTATCCATATTAAAAATCATCTTCGCTTGGGTTAAGAACAAATGTCAAAAGCAAAACTTAATCATTTTAAATTTTTTACGTAATAGCTACACTCAACATGGAGTTTAAACCCATAACCCTGAGATCAAGAGTCACATGCTCCACCAAATGAGACATCCAGGCACCCCTCAAAAGTAAAACTTTTTTTAAAAAAGATTTATTTATTTATTTATTTATTTGAGAGAGACAGACAGACAGACAGACAGAAACAGAGCACAAGCAGGGGATCCTGACATGGCAGAGCTCAATCCCAGGACCCCTGACATTATGACCTGAACTGAAGGCAGCTGCTTAACTGACTAAGCCACCCAGGTGCCCTCAAAATCAAAACTTTAAATGTTTTTAGAAGACAATACTGTTGGGGGCACCTGGGTGGCTCAGTGGGTTAAAGCCTTTGCCTTTGGCTCAGGTCATGATCCCAGGGTTGTGGGATCAAGCCCCACTCCAGCTTTCTGCCTGGCAGGGAGCCTGCTTCCTCCTCTTTCTCTGCCTGCCTCTCTGCCTACTTGTGATCTCTCTCTGTCAAATAAATAAATAAAATCTTAAAAAAAAAAAAAGAAGACAATACTATTGAAAATCCTTCTGACCTTGAAGGTTAAGAAAGATTGGTTAAGAAGCAGAGGGAGAGGGTTAAGCAGACTTCCAGTCTGAGCATAGAGCCTGACATTGGGCTCAATCCCACACCCCTGAGATCATGACTGAAGATGAAATCAAGAGTCAGCTGTTTAACCAACTGAGCCAACCCAGGTGCCCCCTCAAATTCTAACTTTTTAAAAAAGATTAAGAATTTTGACAATATTAAATTACGAACTGTGTTCATCAAAACCTTACAGAAAATGAAAAAAGTGAGAAGATATTTGTAATGCCTAAAACTGACAAAGGACTAGATCCATAATATATAAAGGACTCTTATAAATCAATAAGAAGGAACAAAGAGCTCAATTTAAAAATGGGCAAAAGCCATGACTAAAACATTTCATAGAAGAAGGAAAACATTTGGTCCATAAATATATGAAGAAATGTTAAATATCTGGGAAATACAAATTAAAACAATTATACACTATATACCTATTAGAATGTCTAAAATTAAAAAGGCCAACTAGTCAATCAATCAATCCATCAATAAAAAGCCCAACCAATCCAAGTGTTGGCAAGGATGTGGAAAAACTCAAATTCTCGTATACTACTCATGGGAGGTTAAAATGGGAGTATAAAACTACTTTGGAAAATAGTTTGGCTTTTATCTAAAAATTTAATTCAGTGACCTAGGTATTCCACTCCTAGGTATTTACACAAGAGAAATGAAAGTAGAGGTCCACACAAAGACTTGTATACAATGATCATAGATGTCTTATTTGTAATAGCCCAAAACTGGAACCAACCCAAAAATCCATGAACAGATGAATGAATAAACGAACTGTGGTACGTCCATACAATGGAATAGTCAGCAATCAAAGGAATGAAATCAATACTTGCATCAACATGAATGAGTCTCAAAATAAGTATACTGAGTGAAGAAAGCCAGATTTAAAAAGTATACCAACTATATGCTTCCAGTTATATAAAATTCTAAAAAATGCAAATTAAATTATATAGAAACAGAGAGCTACTCAATAGTTAACTGAGTAAAAGGAAAGAGAAGCTGGGCAGAAAGGAGGAATTACAAAAGGTCACAAGGAGACTTTTGGTGGTGATAGATGCGTTTATTATCTTGATTGTGGTAATGATGTCATTGGTTAAGATATGGGCAGTTTGCTGGATGTCAAGGAAAAAAGCTTGCTGTAACTTGACTGTAAGAGAACAAAATAATTCCCTTTAGAGAGAAAATCCCTCTTTTTATTCAAATACCTCAATGGGGACATTTTGGCTGGGAAAGGTGAGGTCCCTTGGGCTGGCATAGGGGTGGGTTGATGCTATAGAAGAGTCATTAGCTCTATGAAACAAAACAGTAAGAATTTCTCATTTTATGGGAAGAGTCCAGAATTCTGAGAAGAGAAGGATATGAGAAAGAAGCCTGCAGAGGAATTGGGGAGAAACCATAATCCGTGTAACCAGCAGAGCCTATGGGGAATGATAGTCTGTGAAAAATTCTCTGGGCTGGAGACAGTCATAGAATTTTGATATCTAATACTCATATTTAAGTTGCTTCCTATTCTGTGAAGTGGTCCCCATTCCATAATCCCCAAGCCTCTAGCTCAGTCTGTTTCAGACACTGACCTCAAGTTAATGGTGTTTGGGGAATCCAAGAGGAAGGGCCAGTTCCGTACATCAGACAAAACAGAGAGGGAGGGAGAGGTAGGAGCTGCAGGAATTGTGACATCAACTGAGATGAGTGGAAGCAAACTGGAGGCAGGAATAAGAGGAGTAATTGGAAGATGTAAGCATTCCATTCGGGAATGTTGAAAAATGAGTGGAGACAGGACTCCCTGAAGTATTTTACTGGAGTACTAGAGGAAAGAATGACTCCAAACTGGCTGACTTTGTGAAAGGCCAGTCTAGACCATGCTGGCTGTCACAGAGGTAACTCAGCAGGAACTGGGCCACATACAGACAGTGCTGTAAATGCCCCCTCCTCCCCGGCCAAGAATTGCCCTGTGCTGTCAATGCATCGCTGCTTTTTAGGTCAGTCCCCCAAACCATTCTGATTCCCTATATTATCAGTAACCTACCTTGCTATCTCTCTTTCTTATATATTGAAAAAAAGGAAGAAGATTTTTAGCTTCATTTTCTCACCAGCATCATTCTTTCTTTGGCTGAACCATAAAGGAATTCAACTCTTCTCCTCTAATTGACCCTCGTAGTTCACCCCAAATATGAGCCACCAGATCCCTCTATCATTCCTGACTTGGCCCAAGCCATCCTTCCTCTAACAAAATATGGTTCATGAGGCGTTTCAACTGTGAAACAGTACAAGAGTGTATATATCAAGACAGTGGAGGTGGAGGGAAGGGGTTGTGAGAAATGCATTTCTCTCAATCGCCATTCTTTACTGATCCGCATGTCTGGGCAATCAGCTTGGAAGGACCTTTAGGTTGATGTTCCAGGTGATCATACCAGTAAGACAGGCCGCCAAACAACAGCAACAGCCGTAACACAACGACTTCACACGTGTACAAGGGGCTCACAGCCGATCCCCGTGTCCACGTATTTAGTTTGTGTGGTTAGCATAACCTTGTTAGGTTGTTCTAGCATCCCCCATTCTTAGGGGAGGAAATTGCAGCTCAGAAAGGTTGAATAACATGCCTGATTCTTCTGAGTCCAAACCACACTGCCTCTCTGCCATCTAAGATGCTATCCCTGATCGAGTGCCAGGTCTAATAGGACATTTCAATCAGGGATTATTAACCTAGGCCCTCAAGGGAGAGACCCCCAAAGTGGGGAGGCCCCAAGCTTCTTTGGGACTGATTTTCAATCACCGCTAATCGAAATTTATCATCCCCGTTCCATTTTGCATGCAGGTAACAAACCTCAGAACTGGTAGCAGCACCTGGGACTTTGTCTCCGGGAGAAACCATGGACATTTTCATATTTGCGCTGTTGTTGCAAGCGTCTCAAAATACTGTTTACCTTCATCAGGATTTCAGAATTCTGGTTGTTATCAGGTTCCTGCTAAATCTCATTACAGTGCATTAAAAAATAAGCCCATATGTTACTTTAATCACCACTTCAATCTAATAATTGTAATTCAATACCACTGGCTTCCCTTGTACTCCCATGTATTTTAGGCATTTAGAAGCATTATGTATTGAAGGTATTTATGTCTGTCCTTCATTGCTAGCATGTGAATTCTAATAAAGCAGGAGTGCTGTCTTCTATTCCTTTGGGTCCTCAGTCCCTAGAACAGGGCATTCACTGGATGATCATTTATAGAAAATCTCATGTGTATAAGGCTCAGGTCCCATTGGGAGAGGCTAAAGAATGAAGAGATTCAAGGGAGAGCCATAATCAGGCCACACACTTGTTTGAGCATCCATCATTCATCCATGTAGAGAATTATCTAACAGTTACTCGATGCCAGTCACTGTGGCAGGCTCCGGGGAAAAGAGGAAAGACGAGATCCAAGTCCTTACTCTCAAAGAGCCCGCATTCCAGGTAATGGGAAGAAGCGTACACAAGATTTCTGAAGACAGACAAATGGGAATGAGGTCCCTTCTTCTGAAGAGTCTTTTTAGCCAAAAGGTTACTGGGAGAAACTAACCACAGGGTAGAAATGTAGACTAAGAAGCCCTTCCTAAGAGGAAAAGTCGGGTCCACATGAGGACACTTTACCTTGTTGGTGTGGCTGCTGGTCTTGCCTAGTAAACTTTGAGGAGAAGTTAGCCTTCCATTGTCCCTGGTGTTTCAGGGGCCGGCCTGTCCAAAGACAGCAAGATGGCTGTGTGCCCTCTCTGCAGTTCCGTTTGGATTCAAAGATCCTATGATGCTATCAATTAGTCAGAATGTGCAAGGTTGCCTAGATACCTTGGAGGTTATTTTCCTGGTAATAGCCCAGAGCTGGGTGAGCTCCTCAAACCTGCCAAACACGTGGTGAGGGACCAGGTATGAGACAATGTGGTGGTCCGAGTGCCTGCCTTTCTGGGCCAGATCACCCGTCCAGGCGAGAGGGCAAAGGCAAAGACTCCCAGCAGAGGCAGGAGGAAAAGGGACTGAGGGCTGGACGTGTCTTACCAAGGAAACAGAACCCAGGAGAGATAACAAGGACTACAAGGTTTGGGGTTGATGAAGACAAAATCTGATAAGGCGGAACATTACCCCAAAGAAGCATAACTTCAAAATACAAAAAGATAAATAAATCCATACAGCATCCCCAGAGAGGTATAACCTTAAAATATAAACCAAAAAAATTCATTTTGATAAATCTAGGCCGTCCCCACAGCAGTATCTCTCTACACATTTACTGGATATACGAAAAAATAGTTCCTAGGGAACCTCTCAGCTCCCTCATGTGTCCCCAGCCCCAACTGGCCTCTCTCTCACCCTCCTTCAACCTCCTCCATTCTGTCTGTCTGAACATCCTGCTTCAACAAATGGCTACAATTACCACCAGGAATTAAGTACATAAATCAAAATAAAACCGACCTGGATGATCTGGGATATTATTCTCTTCAGTCTGTGGCCCATGATAATGGCCTCTACTCTTTCTAAAGAAAATATCTTGGAACATTTCATTTTTCAATCATGTCTCCATCTAGTAAGCATTTGATAAGAACATCATCATCTTGGTTCACTGGAGCAATACAAAAATGTATGTAACAAAAAATCTTTCAATCTAGGGGCCAGATGAGAAACACATACAGGTAATTCGGTGATGAGGTAGGAAATCACAGGTGGTTCAGATTAATGTGGGGGTCGAGAAAAATCGAGGACATCCAGCGGGGAAATGGGCAGGGACAGGCCAAGTCCACTTAGTTCTGGAGGGGAGAATGCAGGCTAATGGGGCGGGTGAGGAGGGCTGAGTTCAGGAAGGTAGAAATCAGCTTGGAAGTCCAAAGGCCCTCTGGTCAACTTTAGCTGTTCAAAAGCAAGGGCTGTAGGATCACATGGTAAATGCCCCAGTCATGAGAAGTATTTGTTCAAATGAGATTTGGATAAATGGTTAAAGGTATTACAGAAGATACTCTGTATATTTCTCCCTGTTGGGAAGAAGTTTGGGTGAGAGAGATGCTCTCAGAAATGTCAAACATCAGTGTCCTTATCCCACAAGCAGGACATGAAGTTAGTGAGCGAGCCTCCCCAATGAAATACTGATACCTCATGCAAAGATTCTTAGAATATCAAATATTTTTTATTCATTTACTGGATTTCATATCCCTAACAGTCCTGAAAACAACTTACCCACAGTAGCAACACAAACCACATGTAAAATGAAAACAGGTGCCCCAAACGGCACCCCTCCCCGCAACATTGAGAAACAAAATCCTACGGGTGCTGATATAACTCACTTTAAGCATGAAAAGATTCCTGCAGGGTTGCCTCGAAACCAACCCTTCTTCATCCGGGAGCTGATACTACAAAGTCTTTGTTCTCTTTCCCTCGTCAGCATGACGAGTTAAGGACAAGCCAGATTAGATCTCCAGTTTATTACATGAATCCCTATCCGTCTCAAAGGGGTATCTGTGAGTCAGGACCCAACCTACTGCAAGCAATGGCTGAAGCACCCCAGTGGGGAGCTCAGCCAGCCAGGCCACGAGGGCAGACTGTGGACATGTTTCTAAGTCCAAAAGCCATGGGACCCAAAGCCATAGAGAACTAGCAGCTCAGGCCTCAACTGAAAAATTTGCTAAAAGGGGATTATTTCAGGCCCAAATGCTTTGATTTTATAAGTTGGCCCATTTTGGATCAAATATGCCAATCAGAAATGTCATTGAATGCCCCTGAAAACAACACCAAGTAACAAAATGCTAGGAGTACCCGAGAACCCAGGGTTCTCTTTTGGCCACCCAGAATGTGAAGTCAGCTAGAAGCTTGCCTGTTGGTCCCTGACCAACTCATCTGCCGGAGGAAAGGCTGGCCAGTATTCAAGGCACATCGGGCCCAAGCCCGAGGGAGTTCCTAGTTCTCCTTCTGGGCCTGCTGCAACCTCTTGGCCACAGCAGTGATCAGAGCGGCTCCCTTTCCACTCCCATCTTCTGACAGTATAAGCGTCACATTACATCGAGGAGCCAGTTCCTTTACAGTTTCCTGCAAGATCCGAGAAAAGCTATGAAAGAGAGAGAGAGAAACATCATCAGCACTTACATGCATGATCAACATATTTATGAATGATTCCAAACTAGTTTGTTCCTTCCAGATTGCTTCTCCAGGCTTCCTATACCACTTGGTGAAGAGCTGTTTTAATGGTACCTTTTATTGAGCAACTACTAAAGTCAGAGACTATTATCAGTGTTTTACATATAGCATATACATACAAAGTGTAATAAATAACAGTTGGAAAGCAATTATTAGGGGGTGCCTGGGTGGCTCAGTTGGTGAAGCATCTGACTTGATTTTAGCTCAGGTCATGGTCTCACAGTCGTGAGATCGAGACTTCCATCAGGCTCTACGCTCAGCAGAGTCTGCTTGTCCCTCTCCCTCCCCCCTTGGCTCCTCCCCCTGCTCTCTCTCTCTCAAATAAACAAGTAAACAAATAAATAAACAAATAAATAAAATTTTTTTAAAAAAAGGAATGATCATGTGGTTTTTGTCCTTTGGCCCAGTTTTGGTTTAAGAGAGAGGCTTGTTGGTACCACATCAGAAATAAGTGATTCTTGTGGAACCAAAGTAATGAAAATATTCTTCAACTAATTTTGCTAGAATGAGAGTCTTTCAACTGCATATTTCACAGTATATATAACACTTCATAAGCAATCCCAGTGCCATGGACCAACTTAAATAAAGATGTTTATCCAGAGGTCTCATTTGAGAGGACAGGAAGTTCTGTTTCTACATCCATTTTTATTTCTATAATCCTACTTCTCTTATACCTAAAATTTCAACACTAAGGATCTACTCTTTTTTGATAAGATGGTCCATTTCCTTTAATTTTAAACTACAGATAAGCCTTAAAGCATTAGGGTGGAGATGGGGGTGACAGAGGGAAAGCAGTGTGAAGGGCTGGTTACTGAGTCATTCCAAAACCCTGCCTTCTGGCACATTGACCTTGGTGGTTAGTTTGGCCATGGGACGTTTTCTAGTCAATAAGTTATGAATTAAGATTTTAAAAGTCCATATGATTCTAGGAAAGTAATTAACAGTTGATAGTAGACAGTACGGTAAATCAGAAAACTCCAGTTTTTTTTTAAATTGATTTCCTTTGTCTTCTTTCCATTAATAGAGCAAATGAGACAAATGTCAACAAAATAATAATAATAATAATAATAATAATAATAAAAATAAAATAAGTGATCCTAAGGGGAAAAACAAGAAAAGATAGCAGTCCATTATTTTGGATATTGAGTCATCATCATAGGAAGAGCTAATGATCCAGGATTACGGTAACAGTATGTTCGTGTATATGTTTCAGTATGATTGGAAATCTTTGTCAACTTAACACTTTTTCTCTTCACCAAAACAAAATATTAAACACTAAAGAAAAATAATAGCTTTCAAAAAATAATAAC
Organism: Mellivora capensis; assembly: GCA_004024625.1. Classification (NCBI taxonomy): domain Eukaryota; kingdom Metazoa; phylum Chordata; class Mammalia; order Carnivora; family Mustelidae; genus Mellivora; species Mellivora capensis. The sequence continues at coordinate 60,065 of PISX010005493.1, forward strand.
AGCTTTAATGATTGACATTTTTGCGATGTGCCATGCATTCTACAGATACTGTTTAACTTTGTCCTCATGACAACCTATGAGGTAGGTAAGATTTTTGTCATCATTTTACAGATTAGGAACTGAGGCTCAGAGATGGTAAGAAACTGGGCCTAGGTCTCCCAGTTTCTAAGTGGTGGAGCCAGGATTCAAACTCACATTAATCCTTCTGTCCACTGGCTCCGAGTTAAGAAAATTATAACCTGTTCATACTTGACAAATGCTCTGTGCGGTGCAAGATACTCAGTTCTCATTGCTTCCCCATGAGGTCTGGTGGGAGTAGTTAGGACTAGTCACTTGCATTTTTGGAGCGCTGGGACCTCAATCCTTACGCAGTCCTACGAAGTGGAGATTGCGACTGCCTCGAGGAGCATGAGGTCCAGAGAGGACAGCAAATACTCCCAGATCCTAACCACTAGGGGAGAGACCCCTGCAGGCTCACACCTTGTCTGTTGGATGGAGTGGGGTCCATGCCCTCCCATCCCGGCCTCTCTGGCGCACTCACTGCGGGTGCAGCTTGTACAGGGTGCCGTCCACTCCCACGGTGATGTTCAAGTACTCTAGCCCCTGGTCTTCCCTCCTTTTCTCCACGATGGCAGCTAGGCCGGCACCGTAGAGCTGGGCTGCCCTCCGGGACACAGCTCCGCACACCTCCTTCACTACGATGCTGTCCTCACATGTGCTGTCCAGGCCCAGCTGCTGCAGAATCCTCCTGACCTGGAGGAGGGCCAGCCGATCACTGTGGGCAAGCAGAGCGGGACGTCAGGACCTGCTTCCCGGAGCCCTCAAACCCGTTCCACATGGCTCACAACCCCCCGGCCCCCAATGCCCCAGGAGGAGGGAGGGGGAAATGATCCAGGCAATGGCTGAGTTAGCGCAGAATGCCACAGAAGCTGGGACTCAAGGAAGCCTGCAACCTGCCTCCCCCGGCCCTTGGAAGTCCCACCACCTTCCAGAAATAAAGTGTGAGCGCCTCTTGTGTTAGGCATGTTCAAACCTATTATCTCACTAGAAGTTCTTACTAGATTCAGCAACCAACACATCTGGTGTGCGTTTTCCAAAGAGGAATCTGAGGTTCAGGGTGCTAGAGACTTACCCACAGAGAGTAGAGAGCAGGGATTCAAGCACCCGCCTTCTCACATCCAGTCTAACCTCTCCCACTGAGCATGGGAGCTCCCACTGCTTGGGCCCTGTTCAACTGGAGGCCAACTTTCCTTCTCCTTAACTTTGTCTAATTTCTGGTTTTTCTTCCCAACTAGACTATGTGCTCTATGAGGGTAAGACTGTATTCTCAATAGAAACCAGCATAGGGCTGTGTACATTCAATGGGGAAGCGAATAAATTAGTAAACAATGTAAAATCAGCACCTTAGTGAACAGGAACTCGCCCATGGGACCATAAGCACAGAAGCACCTGCTGTGGGGACAGGCTGGCCTCAAGTCTAGACCCTGATTATCTCCCAGGGAACTTATGGAGCTCTGACTTCCAAGCTACACAATGTAAAATTATAGCCTTGACTGTCTCAGGGAATATGTAGGGAAGACTGTTATCAAGGGAGAAAAACAGAAATAACCCGTCTGGCCATAGAGTGGATTGAACAGGTAAATGATGGTATAGTCAGATAATAAAATCCTTTGTAGATCCCAATGATGAGCTTGCGTGAGAATGTTTAATGCAAATGTTCACAATATATTAAGTGAAAAAAAATAGATGGAAAAATGCTATGTACCATATGATCTTGGTTTGTTTTTGTTTTTGAATATTTGTCTTTGCTCAGGAAAAAAAAAAAGAGCAGAAGGAAATCTATTTAGATGCTGGTAGGATTATGGTAGCTCTTAATTTCTTCCTTTTGCTTTTTTTTTTAAAATTTAAGTAATCTCTACACCCAGGGCACCTGGGTGACTCAGTCAGTTAAGTGTCGCCTTCAGCTCAGGTCATGATCTCAGGGTTCTGAGATCGAGCCCTACATCGGGCTCCCTGGTCAGTGGGGAGTCTGCTTCTCCCTCTCTCTGCTCATGCTCTCTTTCTCTCTCTCAAATAAATAAGTAAAATCTTAAAGAAAAAAGTAACCTTTATATCCAACATCGGGGCTTGAACTCACAACCCCGAGACCAAGAGTCACATGCTCTTCCGACTGAGCCCAGCCAGGTGCCCCTTCCCTTTGCTTATGAATAATATTTGTACAGGATGAAAAAAAGTGGATTTTTTTCAATATGTAAAATAATAAAACCTGAAATTCTTTCCACAGTTTGGCCATCACAGTTTACCTAGTTCACCTAGCCCATCACAGTTTACCTAGTTCTTTCATGTATCTCCCCCTACTTGACCATTGGGTCAATGATTGGGGTTAAGCAGTAGAGCATTTATTCTCTATAAGGAAAGAAATTGTCATTCAGAGAGGTAAAGTGACTTGCCCCAGGTCACACAGCACAAGCAATCTTAAACTCGGGCTCAGAGACTGTAGTAAGCCCAGGATTCCCCCCAAGGTCCCTGGTGCATCCATTGGACAATATGCTTTGAAATGGGCCACAGTGAGCATAGCACCTCCCATTCCCAACTGGCACGATATTGGATATGATTTTTAATCCATGAAGTTTAAAAATACGTAAAATACCTAGAAACAGGAAATCAAAGCATCCAAAGCAGACACCTTTGGTGCGGCAGAAGCAAATATTCCTAGAGGCATAAAGGTCCTGCTAACTTAACTTACTCTTGTCCAGGGACATCTTCCTTTGTACTCAGGCAAAAAAAAAAAAAAAAAAAAAAGGCAAAGATAGTCCATCCGCTTATCCCTTGCCCAGGAGGAAGAAACCATTTGCCCTCCGCAGCAAAAGAGGATCCCTCTGGTCATCAAAGGTGATGACTTTTAACTTTGAATCTAACGGGTTGAAGCCAGACCAAAAAAAAAGAGGCTGGGTATCTGCTGATCAGCATCTCCGAAAACACAAAATTGCTGCTGCACTGATTCTACCTCCATCTCCTCAGACAGCAAGATCTGTTCTGCAGATTGCTCTCATTAAGCACACTGCTTTCACTTCTAAAGAGTTTTCCTTGTCTCCCAAAGTGATATTTGGCTTGCTGGCATCTGGCCATAAAGACCAGTAAAATTAACAGAATGAATGCAAATTGACAGAAATTCCAAATACAAAATCTCTGATAAGAATCAGTGCTGGTAGGAAAAGCAGTGAAACCAACACATTTGTACATCACTGGTGGTGGGGAAACCAGAACTATCTTTTTAAAAGTGTGTCCATAGGGAAATGCTTCTTTTAACCAAATGCTTCTACTCCTAAGGAAATAATTTATGAGATGCAAATGATAACACAAAAAGAATAATTATGGTGTTGCTCAGAATTGCAGAAATCCATAAATTATAAGCTAGACATCTTACATTAAAGGGAAAGTTTAGTAAATTACAGTACAGCAATATAATGTAACATCACGCAGCTATTTAAAATGATAATTACACAGAAGAGTTGAGAGGAGGAAGTTTCTCTTTCTAGAAGTATTCTAGCTAGAAAATGCAGGAGTATTAGCATTAACTTGCCATCAGTTTACAATCACAGATCTAGGCAATGAGCATCAGTGACTGCTAACAACATAAAAGAAACACAGAAAATTCAATGCCACCTATGACATATTCTTGTCCAAACTTCAATACTGAATCTAACCAGGCATCTCGGTCTTCTTGTGAGTTTCCAAAAAATACAAGGGAGAGGAAAATGCTAAATGTGAAATCAGCAAAATCTAGAACACAGGAAACTTCTAGGATACAATGACAGTTTCTTCATCAAATGTATTTCAAGGGGAAACAGGAGGAGAAATCTATACATTGAAAAAGATTTTTAAAAGACATATCAACCAGCTGCACCATATGGACCTTGTTTGGATATGGATGCAAACAAATGAACTGTAAAAAACATTATTTTTAGGCAATCTGGAAAATAGAAACACTGGCAGGATATTAATTAATTAATCCAGTTTGGGGGTGGGAAAAGCAAGAGTATATTAACGGACCGAGTCTGGCTGTGAGTTGATGATTGTTGAAGGTGGTGATGCAAACATTAGAATCATTCTACCATTCCCTCTATGCTTATATATGTTATAATTTTTCATAATAAAAAATAAAATAGAAAACCAGAATTATAATGGAAAATTGTCATATACAAACACTAAGTAAATAATATATAGAATGATATGTGTGCTATGATTGTAATTATTAAAATATGTTTACACACATTGAAAAACTTGGAAGGGAATATGCAAAAATCAAAACAGTTATAATTAGTCGCAAGTATATGGGTGATTTTTTAAAAGGTTTTTCTTTTTCATATTATGGACACATCATCTTTTCAGAAACAAAAAAGGATCAGTTTTTTAGCCTAAGTAACTCCTGTGTTAACAGTTTGGGAAGCTTAGGGCCCAGGCACATGACGGGCCCTTTGACTGTGTGCTGCGGTTCCTCATGCAGCTAGAGAGACAGAGCAGCTCCAGAAAGAAACCCTTTGCCCAGCCAGGCCCTTCATGTCTTTATTTTTAAATCCCAAGTCTGCTGGACCCCAGCCTGACAGCAGCACATTCTAGTCAGGGCCTCTCACACGAGCAGGTGAACTTGATCCCATATTACCTTTCGATCTGAGATAGGAACTTGGTTTCAAAGATGCCCCTGGTCCGGAGACGCTCTGAAATCTGCCCACGGAAGAGGAGACCCTGCTTGGTCAAGTCAATCAGGATCTGCCGCACAATCTCCCCCAGGTACATCCCACTGGTCATTTTCTCATATCTGTTTGGAGAATAGGGATAAGGTTGGTATGAGCAGGAAAATCAGCACTGGTGAGTGGTTCACGAAAGGACCATAGGTCTGGGTATGGAAGGTAGACCACTGGCATCCAATAGCTGCCTGGTTTGGGGTGGTTCAGAGTGGGCAGTAGGCCCAGAGAAGTGCAATGCAGAATTCTGCACAATGTGGGACAGTCAGTCTTTGGAGCCCTGTGGACCAGGAGGAAGGCAGGTCCCTGCACTGCCCCATGCTGGGCACAGGAGCAAGTACTGTGAGCCATCATCTGTAAAACAGAGAGCAAAAGCCTGATCCTGCAAGAGTGTTGGGAGGCCAGCATCTGGTCCACAGCGGGCACTGAGTGAGTTCCTTCCCAGGTCCCAGAGCCAGTTCTCCCTGGCTTTGTGTTATGAATCTGGTTTACTAGATCCCTCTTGGCTTTGCATTTGAAGAAATCTGTTCTATTAGAGATTCTGCTCTGTGAAATACTATACTTAAACTCCACACACCAGGAGATCTTGAAACATGTTGGAAGGGAGCCAACCACCCCCCCCCCCTTTCTACCAGGCTGTGAGCTCCCTGACGGAAGAAACAAGAGGAGAAGGGACTTTGTAACCAGCAGGCACTGGTCAGGCGCTGTGCACAGGCCTGTGAGACGGTGTTACTAACAGTGATGAAGAGCTGGGCTGCCTGGGGGGCTCAGTCGGTTGAGCATCTCCCGTTGGTTCAGGTCATGATCCCAGGGTCCTGAGATTGAGTCCCACATTGGGCTCCTTGCTCAGCAGGAAGCCTGCTTCTCTCTCCAACTGCTGTTCCCCCTACTTGTACTCCCTCTCTCTCTCTCTCTCTCTCTCTCTGACAAATAAATAAATAAAATCTTAAAAAAAAAAAGAAGAAGGCAGCACTTGCCCCTTAAGAAGAGCCATGATGTTCAAATGTCCCAAGTTGGGATTCAGAGATAAGGTCCCTTCTTTTTGGAGCAAGCCCTGGTTCAGCTGGGCTCCCTACAGCTCATCTTCCTCCTAGCTACAAAGTCTAGTGCTAAAGGAAGCCCAAGGATGATTAAGGCTAGCCCTGGCCTTCCCCAAGTATCTCCTTGTACGGATACTTGGTTCTTAGTTCCACAGTTACAAGGCATCTGTGGCCCACATATCCCATTACATTTCCTATCTGTTCAACTTCCCCACTGGGATATCATCATCATGATAAATCTATATTTTCATCTTATTTTATATACTAAGACACTGAGCTTCATTATGACAAAGACCATATGGCCTCATAGTAAAACATTTACAATCTGGTCCTTTACAGAAAAAGTTTGCCAACACCTGCTGTCATGGATGGGCCTGAGTTAATTATCAATTCCTAGCACGTTTCCTCTACCCCTACCTGCCCCTTTCTCTTTTCCTCGAGAAGCTAGATGAAAACAGCGAAAATGTACTCATTTTTTTTAAAGAATCATTCGTTGGTTTCCCTATTTTTGGTATGGCTAGTAATGGGAATCTACCTCCCCAGTGACTGTGGCCCCTGGTGGGACATGACATCATGACTGAGAACCAGTGCTCCCATCTGCCACCCGCTGTCACTTCCCTACCCCCAGAACAACAGAGGTCACCAACCTGGTAGCAGCCCTTGAAAGGCTGAGGATGTTGACCTCTAAGCCGGATGTCCTAGAAGCCCACCCTGAGCGGGCCCACTGAGTCAGCGTGCTCCTGCTGTGACACTTGGCCCACAGTGAGTGAACTTGGTGACCGTGTTTAAATCACTTCCAAAGACACCCTAGACCTTATGGTACCTTATGGTAATCAGAAAAAGTCACCCCTTCTTTCTACTTCTTGGAAACTTGTCCTGTATTTTGCTTTTGCTCCAATAAGACACGTCACTGACCTCTGATGGGGACGTATAATAAAAATACAATGCTATAGCGGCTACGATATGAATGTAGTACACCTCCCTGGGTCTGATAAAGTCATACACTGCACAACCTGCTTAAATATACACATTGGCCCTCCTTACCTCTGTTTGCCAGGGTTCAAGGACCCCTCGTCCACCTCCTTGTCATACTGGGTCCGGATGTCATCTAAGCAGCCATTATCTCCAAATCCCCCCCATTCCGTGTTAATGCACATCTTCCCTTCGTCCCCCTCCAGCAGTTCGATATTCCTCATCTCCTCCATGTAGCACATGTTGCTGCCTGTTCCTGAAAGGAATCATGAAGGGACTTTAGTCTCAAGAGACATCCCAGGCCCTAAAGAGGCAGAGGAGGGCAGTGGAGAGGAATTTAGGCTTGGAGTCAGATACGACTGGGTGTGAATTCCAGCTTTACCCTCGCAACACAGGGATTACAGGCAAGAATCTCGTCTTTCAGAGGTCCATCTTCTTCATCTATAAAAAGGAAGTAATCCCTGCCTTATAGGGTTGTTGTAAAGAAAACAACGAGATGCTTCCTCCACACAGTATGTGGTACGAGAGAGGACACCATCCCCCCTCTCACCATCACATCACACCATCTCTTCCTTATCCTCACCATTACTGTGAAGCTATAGGCACACAAAATGGGCTCCCAAGTAGCCATGCTTAGCAGCCAGAGCTAGAAGGGTCCATGAGGAATTATCTAGTCTTGGAGACATAAACATTGGTGTCTGTGGCCACCTTCTCTCTCCTTTGCCCCTGACCTGATCTCAGAACTGTTCTCAGTGCAACAGTCCAGGCAACTATTATATTCAATCAAACAAGTCTCACCCCACTGCCCTCCTAATTCCAGCCTGACCCCTACCACAGATGAGGAAACTCAAGTCCAGGCAGAGTGAGTAACCTATCCATCACCACCAAGTGGGTAAGAGTTCCAGTGAGATGAAACCTCTTAGCTGGCCTTGGAAGCATCTCACTATATCCCCATCTCCTTGTTCTACCCACGGCTGCCCTTCAGGAAACCCAGACAGCCAACTGGAACAACTTTCCCCTATTCTGTCATTACTAACCTGTGCCTGTCCCTTGTAATGCTCATCGCCTCTGTCTTTACCAGTTCAAATGCTACCCAACTCCTTGCCCATTAGAAAGTCAGCCCTCTGAAATCCATCCTTGCCCTTAATCACTGCCAGAATTCTGTCAAAGGCTCCTCAAATGCCTATAGCACATGTCAGGCCACCCCCTTCCCTTCTAGGTTTCTTTCCAGCTCTTCCCCATCCTGCATACCCACAGCCGGAAGAGGTCAGCTAACAGAGGAGATGCACATCAGAGCTGTGTGGAAATCAGCCCCAAGCCAACAGTGGCCTCTTTCTACTCCAGATAATCTGCCCCAAGACCCTAATTTGAAAATCTCATCTTTCTGTGTCATTCTCCTTCTTCAACAAAAGGACAACGTTGGCTTAGGGCTCTTAAGGAGAAAGATACTAAGTAAAGTTTTAGAAATTAGGAAACCTGGACTCCTGATCTTAACTTCATCTCTGCCTTGGACAAAGCTGGCTTTAGAGCATCTGTGTAATGGAACAATGCTCCACCCACCCCCAGCCCCACCCCTGGCCCAGCCTCACACCCTGTGAAAAGGAAACCACCAGAAGACCAGATGTGAGTAGGCTAATGGGACATGCCTGACCACTTACCTGCAATCAGGCCAATCTCACAATTAGGATCTTCATGGGCGCAGGTCATCATGGTCCCCACTGTGTCATTCACAACTGCAACTATGTCCAGGTCGAACTCCTGCAAAGGAAGCAGTCATACTGTAAAGTTGGGTGTGCGCGCCAGGTAGTCTCAGGAGGAGCGAATCAGCCCAAGGGGGGCACAGGGTGGCAGAGCAAAGGGGCCTGGGAAAAGGCACAAGGTCAGGCATGAGCCTCAACACTGTAACATACATTTCTCCTCTTGATGGCTTCCCTGAGCATGTCCACCATGTCTTCCCCTTCACAGTCAGTGGCCTTGAAGCCTTTGGTCCACTCAATGAGTGTTGCCTGAAAGAGGAGGAGAAATTCATTTGAGCAACAGTTTGCTGGGGCCACTTCCCAATCTCAGCATCAGAGAGATGCAAAGTGCTGTGGTCGGCTGCTCGTCACTAGGCCTGGGTCTTCGTGATTCCATGTCTAATCTAGCCAAGGACAGATGAAGATGTGATTAGAGGTAAAAGCTACAACATATCCATCAAAGCATGGTCCCACAATGAAAAACTAGAGGCAGCCTATCGTTCCAATGATATAGATCTATTATCTTGTGCATGAATACAGAAAATATTAAACAGTCATAAAAAATCAGGCTGTGAGAGAAGAGTGAACATTAGAGAAAGATGGTCACCACACACTGTAAAGTGAACACACACTAAACAAATACAGATATTATTCTTTTAAAAACCACACAGACATAGGCTTGTGCACACACACACACACACATTCATATCTAGAAAAAGGTATGCAACAATGCCTATCCCAGGAAGTTGATAAGGGTTCTCTCTGGGTACAAGATTATGGGTGCCTTTTAGTCTTTCCTTTTTGTGTGTCCATACTTTCTAGTTTTCCCAAATTTCGCTTGTATAATTTTTACAATACTGAGAAAAAGTATTTTTCATTTTTATTTTTTTAAAAGGTTTTACTTATTTATTCATGAGAGACAGACAGAGAGAGAGGCAGAGGGAGAAGCAGGCTCTTCATTGAGCAGGGAGTCTGATGAGGGACTCGATCCCAGGACTCTGGGATCATGACCCGAGCCGAAGGCAGATCTGAGCCACCTAGGTACCCTATTTTTCATTTTTAAGAGAATGCCCAAGTTTACACTCCTAGCCAGAGGCAGAGTTAGTCTAGCCTCAGACTCTGCAGCCTGAGCTGTGGGTGGGGTGAGGGCCAGTCTAGCTTGGGTGTCTAGGCCAAGAGAGCTGCTGGGGTGGGAGTGGAGTGAACAGCTCTGATGGCAGTGCCCTCACCCCCATGGGTTAGATGGCCATCTCACCCTGGGGCCCTTAGCCCTGGTCTCCCTCCTTCTCTCCAAGTCCTTGGGGAGTTCGACTCCCTTGTTCCTTCATGTACGTAGAACATCAGAGATTCACCACCCCCAGTTGAAAATGTTGCTATTACACAAAAATTGATATATTTTTAAAAGTCTTTCTTTGGGACACCTGGGTGGCTCGGTTGGTTGGGCCACTGCCTTCGGCTCAGGTCATGATCCCAGCGTCCTGGGATCGAGTCCCACACCGGGCTCCTTGCTCAGCGGGAGCCTGCTTCTCCGTCTGCCTCTGCCTGCCATTCTGTCTGCCTGTGCTCACTCTGACAAATAAATAAATAAAATCTTTTAAAAAAAATAAAAATAGGGACACCTGGGTGGCTCAGTTGGTTAAGCAGCTGCCTTCAGCTCAGGTCATGATCCCAGCGTCCTGGGATCGAGTCCCACATCGGGCTCCTTGCTCGGCAGGGAGCCTGCTTCTCCCTCTGCCTCTGCCGGCCACTCTGCCTGTGCTCGCTCTCTCTCTGACAAATAAATAAAATCTTTAAAAAAAAAAAATAAAAATAAATAAAAATAAAAGTCTTTCTTTTTTCTCCCTAGCCATCAGTGGCTTTGCTCCCAGCTGTCCGTCTGTCTCCCCCTCCCTCTTAACAGTGTATCCATGAACCTGTCAGAACTCCTGGGAGAGGCCTCGAGACCCAGTATCCTGGGTCAGGAAGAGCAGCTGTGCCTGGGGGTTCATTGATCATTCAGGACTGTGGACAGCTGCACACAGCTGCCTTAATGGTATATTAATTTTTAATGGCACCAGTCATACAGTAATATGTTGCCCTTGTAAAAAATTAAAGTGTTACTGGTAAGGACAAAGTCCCCTTTAACTGCCCATCCCCCCAGTCTGAGAGGTAACCTCTACTCTCAGGCTGATAGGACTCCCTCCAGACCTCTTTCTCTCCATTTACGTGTATTTTAAAATAAATTCACACTGTGTGTGGACTACTGGAAATTGGTTTTCTTACTTAATAATGTGTCTTCTAGACCTTTCCAGGTCAGTTCATCTGGATCTGTCTTCACCGAGCAGAATATTCCTCAAATATAATTACATAGAAATAAAGAATACTTATGAAATAAGTACTATTTTTATCTCCAGTTTTTAAGTGAGGAAACCAAGGTCCAGAGAGGTTAAACAATTTGCCCACGGTCACCCAGTCAGTAAGTGGAGAAGCCAAGATTCAGCGTGCTTCCAGACCCATGCTCTCACTTTCCTCCCAGTCCGGTGGGTAGCGTCCGCGAAGCACTTAGAACCGTTTCCGGCACCAAGCACTACGTGTGTGCCTGGTAAACGCAGATCGAGGCAGTAATTCCTTATGATGGCTCTGCCAGTGTCTTTAGTCACCCTCCACTGCCATGGGAGCGATTTCTCATGTTTCATTATTAAAAAAAGGGGTGCTGTAGTGAACATCCTTGATCACTCCTTCTCGGCACATGTTTGAAAAATTGAATCTTGAGAAATGGATATTCTGGCTCTTAGCCTTCTGGCATTTTTAATTTTAAGAGAGCTAGGTGTGTGACCAGATAATTCAGCCTTTTGAACCCCTGTCTCCCCATTCTCTGAATTAATTAGGGCAGGAAGGAGCTGTGGCATGGGTGTTTCCATGGTGTTCTCAGAGCCCTGAAGAGATCTGTTCCAGTTCTGATTTTGTACTAACCCATCAGATAAGACCAGCGTGGCTCAAGCTTCTCATACACAAAATGAGATGGGATAGAAAAGAGTGTGTAATGCGTACAACAAGGACATTATTTCTTGACTTGTGGGTTTTAATTAAATTATATATATATATATATATATATATATATATATATACACATACATACACACACACATACACATATATACACACACTGTGTATTATAGCCAAGTTGGTTTTAGGACATTGGTTTTGGGTGCTGGTCTCCCCCAAAGGCAAAATGCAAGAGCCTGGCCTCTCACACCAGTGTCCTGGGTTGGAACCTTCCACCACAGTTTATAGATGTGGCAACTTGGACAACTGACTTAACCTCTCTGAGCCTCTGTTTTACTTACCCACAATGTGGTTATTAAAAATAGTGTGTATAAATGTAGTGATCCAAAGGGGCACGTGCACCCGAATGTTTATAGCAGCAATGTCCACAACAGACAAACTATGGAAAGAGCCTAGATGTCCATCAACAGATGAATGGATAAAGAAGAGGTGGGGTGTGTAATACATACAATGGAATACTATGCATCCATCAAAAGAAATGAAATCTTGCCATTTACAATGACGTGGATGGAACTAGAGGGTATCATGCTGAGTGAAGTCAGTCAGTCAGAGAAAGACAATTATCATATGATCTCCCTGATATGAGGAATTTGAGAGGCAGGGCAGGAGGTCATGAGGGTAGGGAGGGAAAAATGAAACAAGATGGAACTAGGGAGGGAGACAAACCATAAGAGACTCTTAATCTCAGGAAACAAACAGGGTTGCTGGGGGGTGGGGAGTAGGAGGGATGGGTGGCTGGGTTCTGGACATTGGGGAGGGTATGTGCTTGGTGAGTGCTGTGAATTGTGTAAGAGTGATGATTCACAGACCTGTACCCCTGAAGCAAGTAATACATTATATGTTAATTTTTTTAAAAGTTAAAAAAATAGTGTGTATACATACAAGGAGCTATTTCCTAAAGGTGAAAATAGAACATAAGAAATGGAAAACATTAAATAGTTCAAAGGCTTGGTTATGTTTCCCCAGCTTCCCTGAGCCCCAGACCCTGTGAGAGTCCTCTCGGGGAGGAGGGAAATGCGCCAGGCTGCCTACAAGTCTGCAGGGCTGTCCCACCTTGTCGATGCTTGTCTGCCGGCAGGGAAAGGAAAAGGTGAAGCCCAGAGGCAGCTGGGCTCCCTTGAGGCCCATGTAGTCCAGGAAATCGGCGATGCACTGCACAATGTGGTCGAATAGCTGCGGGGAGAAAGGGGTGGTCGTCCCCAGCCAACAGCAACACAGGGCAGTGGGGCGGCAGGCCGGCAGGCCAGCACCCCAGGGCGTGGAACTCCCCCAACCCGCCTGTACCTCCTCGCCGGTGCCCTGCATGATCTCCAAGGGGATGGCAAAGATCTTGTTGTACATCCGCACCGACCTCCGTCCACTTCTGATCTTTACCAGGAGGACCCGGAAGTTGGTTCCCCCCAGATCCAGGGCCAGGAACTTTCCTTTCTCTGTGGGGGGATAAAGTGCGCGCTGCGTTCCTTCAGCACGCACAGAGCCGGGGCTGGTGTGGAGGCACTGAGAGGAAGAGATGCTGCCGGCACAGAGCCAACTTGGAGCCATCTCCTTGGGGGCTACCGAGCCGGAGGAGAGTGACAGTCCCCTAGCGCAGCCTCCAAGCCCTGGACGGCATTTTGAGCCTGTCCAAGGCCAGCCGCTTTTCTTGTTACCTGGTAGAGGCTGCATATGATGCTTAAACTCAAGGAGCCTCTGAAGGTGAATCCAAGTCAGGCTACGCTGATCGCAGTGAAATCTGGGGGATGTTTCCATCCTGTCTCTATGGACTACAGGAGTTATTCCCCACGAGCATGAAAGGGTTCTTCCTGCCCCCTGCTTGTCCCACGTGTGGATTCCCACACCTGCCCCTGACTCACAAGAAGCCAAGTCGAGGCCAGCCCCCCATTACCATCCAGGGCCACCCCAACAGTATCTCTCATTTCTCTGACATGGCGGAGCATCAGAGCCTGTCCTGTATGACCTTTCACCTTGCCCTCTGCCTCTCTCACTCTGTTCTGTCCACACTGGTCATTCTGCTGTTTCCTGAATTTGCTAAAGACATCACTCCCAGCCAGCCCTCTAAAGCCTTCTCCCACTCTTTCTTCGTAGCTCCTGCTGCTACAGGGCCTCATATGGTGTTTGTCTATTATCTGCAAGCCCAACAGAACATAGGCTCCACAAGAGTAGGGACTGTGTTTCCCTCCTTGTGCTATCACCAGGCCTGGACCAGAGCCTGACATTTAGTAGGTGCTTAATGGAACTTTGACAAATGAAGGCAGGGGCACCTGGCTGGCTCAGTTGGTTAAGCCTCTGCCTTCAGCTCAGCTCATGATCACGGAGTCCTGGGACCGAGCCCCGTGTCAGGCTCCCTGCTAGGCGGGGAGTCTGTCTCTCTGCTCCTCACCCCACTCTCACGCTCTCTCTCACTCTTTCTCAAATAAATAAAATCTTTATTTAAAAATTAAAATTAAAAAATGAAGGCAGAAGGATGAAAAGCATGAAAGAATAAACACTTGAACGCTGTCTTTTACTGCTCTTGGTTTCTTTCCCATGTAGACTTGAAGGATGTTGGCTCTGGAAAGATCTCTGTTGCTGAGAGTCCCCAAGGTCTCTTGGTCACTGTGCGACCTTGAGGATGCCATCTGACCTCTCTGAGTCTCAGTTTGGGCAGCAATAAAATGGGAATCATTTTTTTCTTTGTGAAACATCCCAAGTGGTTCTGAGAATGAGATGAAATTAAAGATTCCAAAACAAAGTACAAGATCTAGAGCATTTTACGAAGGTCATTATTTCCAGGTGAGGCCCCTGAGGTTCAGAGAGGTGAAGTCAGTTGTCTAAAGAACGGACCCCCTTGTGTCATGGCTCCTCTTGGCTGAGCACAGAGAAGAATCAAGCATCAGAAAAGTCAGGGGCAGAAAGCAATGAGAGCAGAGCGGAAGAGCCAAGCCCTGGGAGAGGAGAGGCAGGGTAGCATGCAGGAGACAAGCCAGACGAGTCCAAGTGTCCAGATGGCAGCTCCGAGGGCAACGCCTGGGCTTCCGTCGCCAGCAGCATGATGTAAACGCCATGTTCTCAGCTACGCAGACATGCGTGTCACCCCACTCGGGTATTTGTCCATTGCAAATGCCCGGGATCCACCAAGGCAAATAGAATCACTGCACTGACCTTCTATCCTACTCCCCCTCCCTCCATTACAGACATGAATCCAAGGCTTTTAAAACTAAAAACCTGGGGTGCCTGGGTGGCTCCGTCAGTTAAGCATCTGCCTTTGGCTCAGGTCATGACCCCAGGGCCCTCGGATGGAGCCCTGAGTTGGGCTCCCTGCTCAGTGCGTAGTCTGCTTCTCTCTCTCCCTCTCTCCTTCTCCCCTGCTCGTACTCTCTCTTCTCTCTCTCTCAAAGACATAAAACCTTTTTTAAAATTTTTTTTTAAAAATTAAAGCCTAACTGGATTTGAGGAGTTTGGGCGGGAGCTCTGATGGTGGCCCACCTGTGCCATCCGGCATCCCGAAGACATAGGTGGGAAGCATCTTGACCGTGGCCGTCAGGTGGGTGTCCTTTCTCAGCCCGTTCTCAAACTCTGTCCGCATCTTGCCCTGCACATCCTTGAGCTGCTCTCGAGTCAGCCGGAACAGAGCCAGCACATGGTCGATCTGCTTCCGCTGGGCCTGCACACGGGAGGCTACTGCGGTCACCATGGCAGCCCCTTTGGTGCTGCCGCTCTCCGACAAGAGAAAGCGGACGTCACAGTTCGGGACCAGTCTCCTCACCACCTTGTGCAGTCGCTTCGGGTATCTGAAGGCAAGGGCGATGGCAAAATATGTAACAACCATAAAGGCCCAGGCCTGGCCAGTGGGGACAGACACAGGTGTGGAATGGGGTTCCTGAGCCGCCTTGCTGGGCTGGGCTCAACCCTTCAGTTGCTGGATGATGGGGAGGCAAGGGGCTGACTGGGGGGAGGGGCTAGGGCAGCTAGGGTGGTGGAAGGGACACTTGGAGGCTCAAAGAAGTGGTTATTTTATTCATCACTAATATTTCAATCAGTAGGGCATGTCTGCACATAATGTATTAGCTGAGAATCATCTGCATCCAAAGGGGAAGGGTCCTTTCCCCAGCTCTTTCCAGCATATACCTGCCTGACTCCCAACACCACCTCTGTCAGCCGGAGGGGCTCTCCCACTCCCTCCTCCTGGGAAATTCTCATTTCCCTGCATTTTCCTACCGTATCCTTCCTGTGAACTTGGCAACCTCTGCCCTTCAGATCTTTCCCCATCTGTAACTGAGTGTATTTTATTTTCCAATCTCGGTACGTATTCAATAGTAATAGACAACTGGATGGATAGATGGACAGATGGATAAGTGTCTGGGTGAATGCCTTTCTAGTCAGGTTTAGCAGAGCATTTCTTTAAGAACAATCCCCCCAAAATAACCCAGCCAGCTAGAGGCATACGGTCTCTCCTTCCCCTGGAAACTCAGCAGGAGGAGGTGGTTGGCTCCAGCCTCACAGAAAAGCAGCACAGTTCGGAAAGCGTGCTGGGTCTCTGTTCGGGGGTGGAGGGTGTGGGGCGCAGGCAGCACTCACTGAGGGTGTATCTTGTAGAGCGTGCCATCCACGCCCACTGTGGTCCGGAGCCGTGCCAGCTTCTTGTTTTCCCGCAGGCGTGTCAGGATGGCGGCCAGGGCCGCGGCACAAAGGTTAGACGAGCGGAAGGAGACGATGGTGCAGATGTGCCGCACGGCGATGCAGTCGGCCTCCGAAGGCTCCAGGCCCAGATCTGTCAGGATCTCTCTTGTATTGGCAAGGCCTTCCTTATACCTGGCCAGGGGACGGCAATGAGAGGACCACGGTTCTCTGTCCCATGGAAGTCCCCTAGAGAAGCAGCTTTCCGACCTCTCGGGATTGTGAATACGAGCAAGCTGGCACATCGTGATATAATAATGAAAACGGTATCAACAATGATCATAGTGGCCGCCGTTCACTGAGCTGTCACGACGTGCCAGGCGCTCGTCTGAAGATCTGATGGGTGTTGAGTGGGGTACTTGTCCCCAGTTACAGAGCTAGGAGGTGCAAGGGTCAGGATCTGACCTGACTGTACTATTCTGCCTTCCACAGAAACTCAGTCTCTGCCATGCTCTGCACAAACCGATTCTAGGAGTCAGAGGCCACTCTGCGGAGCTCAGAATCTAAACTGATTGCAAAGCTCAGCCTAACGCCAGGTTTTCTAAGCCTGTGGAACAGGACCCTGAGTGGACTGGAGGCAGTCGCCTTCACCAACCATCTCCTCATTGCAGGGACCTCTGCATGAGGCCTCAAGTCACCAAAGCCAAGGCCAGTCCCCAACAGTACCAAGTACAGAAGCCTCCTGTTATAGTGGGAGCTCTTAACTTAGACATGCATGGGCTCTAATGGGTCCAAGGATGCCCGGTATTATAAGCAAAATTGAGTACAAACATGCATTTTTGTGGTAAAGGGTCCAGAATTTGAATTAGATCCTCAAAGGGATCTGGGACCCTAAAAAAGTTTTAAGTCACCACTTCAGGTGGTGAAGGCAGGAGGAAGAAGGCAGCAAAATATAAGAAAGGCGTAGGCCTCCAACCCCAGACTCCCTGGCCAA
The DNA here is from genome assembly GCA_004024625.1 of Mellivora capensis. Classification (NCBI taxonomy): domain Eukaryota; kingdom Metazoa; phylum Chordata; class Mammalia; order Carnivora; family Mustelidae; genus Mellivora; species Mellivora capensis. Next base: position 77,193 of record PISX010005493.1, read on the forward strand.
TGAAACCAGCAAGAAGCCGCATCCGAGTCGCAGCCGGCATTGCTAACCCACCCAAAGCTGGGCCCAGGTCTGAAGGTGTCCTGATGAAGATCAGGATGGATCTAGTCCCTTCTGCTGTGCCACTGCCATAAGCACACCACACCTTGGTTACCCAACCTCACCCGCTGCAGATACAAGGTGAAGGGACCCAGCCGGCAGCTTACTTCTCCATAGCAGCCACGTGCCGTGTTTCAATCTTGCCCTTAGTGTGGAGAGCAGAGGACTTCTTGCCACCAAACAGGAGACCTGCCTTGGCCATCTTCAGCAAGATGATCCTGACAAGTTCGCCCAGGTACAGGCCGCTGATCATCTTCTCAAACCTACGATTTGGTGAACAGATCAGTAACAGCTATGGTCATGGGTATGGAGCATCCTTTGCCCAGGCCCATGAGCCACGGCCCATGGTCAAAGGTCATGAGAAATGGAAATACCACTCCATGGGTCAGGGGGCCTTAGGCCCCTTCACGGCCTCAGGTGCCTTTGGGAGCTCACTTGTCTCCTCTGGACTGCACTCCCCTAACCTATAAAAGGAGAGAACTACACTAGAGGAGATCTATGATTCCTTCCTGCTCATGAAGTGCTTGAATCCAAGACTCTTTATCACCCCTGGCCATGGGGATACCATTCTCATACTAGGCATAAGGAATCTCAACCTCAGGGATTTCAGGTGCCCCCCTGACCACCAACCATGGCATGACAAATCCAAATTTCAGATGCTTCCAATGCCTATGCCATGCTTTCGGCCAAGAAAGAAAGATGCTGTGTCTGGAAGATGGGCTTGAAAGGTTCTCCAATAGTGTGGATGAAATATCCCACTGGGCTGCCTATACCTTGATTCCAAATCTGCATCCGACAAGCAATGACTGTTTCCCAGGCAAACACCTAAATATAATTTTTATTCTCCCAACATAATAGGGTACAAAATCAAGGAGAACCTGTTTTCTAATCAACTTTATCTATTTCATTAGAGAAAGTCGTAGAACATCGCAGAAACAGAAGACAATCAAAAGAAATCCAGGTTGGGTTTGGGGGAATGAAATTTATTTTAGGTGAAATGGAGAGAGCGAGGGTGACGAGGGTGATGATGGTCTTGGGCCATAACTGCTCTGTGTCACTGGTGAAATGGTGTGTGCCTGGGGAAGCAGGGATGTCCAAAGCAGAAATTTGCTTTCTGGGCATGCAGTGCTACTGTCTGAATGGTTTCTAGGAGGTACTTAAGTATTTATTCACCAGAGCTTCTTGGAAAATTGGCTGGGGCAAGAAGCCTGGAACATCTTACTAGGCCAGAAAATAAGGAAGTCCATAGTGAGTGATGAGAACACATCGAAAGGACACAGGACCAGCTTGAAGGGGCTTCCATTGGCCAAATGTGGAACTATCCAAGCATCAAAATAAATAATGATAGGAAGAAATGATACCCCATTAAATAAGAGAAAGAATCCTATGAGGATTCCTATAAGGGTAAACAGATAGATGGAGGAGATAGGAAAGCCATGGTTTACAGGAGAATCAAAACAAAGAAAGACGATGAATTTAGAAATTCATCAACGGATGCTCAAAATAAAGAGTGGAAGTTAATGGGAAAGGGGATATTTCCATAGTCTCCAAGTATCTCTTCACCAGATATGCATTCATGACAGAAGGGATAGTAACAACCTCTGGGAGAAGAACCTGTTATGCAGTCCCTTGGCCAAGTGATCTGGGGAAGTGAAGCGAGGAATGAGCAAACGTCCAGGGCGTCCCGATATGATGCACTGAGGAGGGCCCACGTCTCTTCTGTGATAGTCCTGCCAAAAGTGCACACCTGAATCTAATCACGAGGAAACCTCGGACAGTTGAGGGACATTCTGTATAATACATGGTTTGCATGCTTTAAGCTCACGAAAAAGAAAGAGATACTACAGAGGGTTTCCAGGCTCAAAGAGGCTCAAGAGAAAGCCACAAGCTGTCATGTGTGATCCTGAACAGAGCCTGGGCCAGGACCATTCCTTTTTTCTTGTTTTATAAAGGACATTAATGGGGCAGCTAATAAATTTTGAGTAAGGTCTGTAAATTAGATATTAGAACTGATTAAGTGTTAATTTCCTAATTTTGACAATTATACTTTGGTCCTGTGAGAGACTATACTTGTTTGCAGATAATACCCTTGGAAGTATTCAGGAGTGAAGGAATATTATGTTTGCAACTTAGTTTCAAATGGCTCAGAAAAGTAATTTTATTCAGACATTTTGTGTATATGTGTATATATATACATATACACGGAAACAGAGAGAGAATATTCATATTTAAGGAATCTGGGTGAAGGGGAATTTTGAACCATTTTTGAAACTTTTCTGTAAGCCTGAAATTATTTTAAAAAAATTTTTAAATACCTTTTCATTCAACAAACACTTAATGAGAACCAATAACGTGTAAGATGCCATGCCTAGAAAGGAAAGAAAACTCAGACGTGCAGCTCTGGGGGCTCAGTGTGTAGGCAGAGCTGACACAGACCCCCAGTAGCTCTTCTCCTGGTGAGCATGGGGTGAGAGCGGAGAAAGACTCCCCAAGACCTGAGCTGTGAAAGCACCGCAGCACCTACGAGCTTCCCTGGGTCCTGCTCCCTTGGGCTGCACTGGGTTTGTTCTGTGGCTGCGCGTCCGAAGGCACCAAGAGAGTAGGACACGAATCATCTGGTCCCCAGGGGTAGCCCCCCTGCCCCACACATACATATTCTAGAAATAGGGACTGAATTGGAATTGGGTTATGACCTAGAGGAGATCACTCAATCTCCTTGCCTTTACTTTCACAGGTGCCCGATGAAACTAAAACCCAAGCCTGGCCTTGTGACAGGTAACTGGTCACCACTGGAAAGCCTCCCACATTCAAGGGTATTTCCTGAGGCCAACACCCCGATGACAGCACAAGGGGACTCACAGCTGCTTCCCAGGGTTGAGAGAGCCGAGGTCCAGCTCCCGGTCGAACTCAGTACGGATGTCCTCCAGAGCCCCGTCATCCCCGAAGGCCCCCCACTCCGTGCTGATGCACATCCTCCCCTCGTCGCCTTCCACCAGGTCGATGTTGTTCATGTCCTCCATGTAACACGCATTGGTACCAGTGCCTGCATGAGGGACCGGAGCAAACAGGCAAAGACCAAAAGGCTCCCAGCTGGGCAGAGACACAGAGACCTCTCAAGTGCCTGAGAGCCCTCTGAATGTACCACAAAGTGCTTTTGATCCACTTCCCAGGCCGGTTCTCACTGAGGGAAGCAGCTTTGGCAAGCCTGGGAGTTCATGAGGAATAAAGCTGATATGTCAAGTCTACACTTCTCAGATGTTAATGGTTTGCTGTCCTGAATGGAGCTGATTGTGAAGAAGCCCCATGAATATGGATGAAAGCTGACAGAGCACATTTACAAACATGAGGATGAGTGAACCTAACCTTGGAAATTAAAAAAAAAAAAAAAAGTCACCCACCCAGTCATTTTTTTAATCCTTTCCCTAAGCTACTTAGCCTCTTCTCTATTGATACTAAAAATATTCTTTACTCATGGCCTGCCACAAATTGCTCCCAGCAGAAGCTACATCCTTATCTTTGACAGCAATTAGCTATCACATAAGAAAGCAACATTCCATTACTCAAACATAAAATCATTCCAAGGAAATGACTCAAGCAGGAGAATACTGGGGAGTGGCTACAAATGGACAGTCCGTGGGAGACCCCCCGAGATGATGGAAATGTTCTACAGCTGGATCGTGGCGATGATCAGAAAACTCGACATCTACTAAAAATCATTGGGTTGTACACCTTAAATGAGAATTTTCACAGCTCAAAGCTGCTTAAAAATTTATTTTTTTAAAGTATTTTCCCCTGTCTGATGCTCTGGTCTGAGGATTTTAAAGCCAACATGAGAAATAAGAAATGAGAGAAGTGGAATGTAATGCAGTACGTGGAAAAAGCTTTTCTAAGAAAAGCATGGACACAGTTTAGGCGTGGCAGCCGATCTGTAGTCTGCCAGACGCGGTCGCTGAGACGCAGTGGACGGGGCTTGAAGCCGTGGCTGCAGGCGCCCATCCCATGGCGAGCTGTGGGGCTCAGGAACTGGGAAGGCAGATCAAGCCTCTCAGGTATAAAGATCCTGCCCTTTGGGAATGTCCAGCTGAGCAGCAATTCAGAAAACTCTCCCCAGTAGTGGGGAGGGATGTGGAGACGGTAGGATCTATTCAAGAACAGCTGATAAACCCAATCCACCCGGCTTACGGTCCCCCACACTGCCTTCTCGCGGACGCCTCTGGCAGACCCCCTGCCATTCAGGTGTTGAGAACCACCCAGCAGATACCTCCACTGTGCTGCGACACCCTACCATGTCCTATGTGCACAGGGGAATGGCCTCTTGGCTGGTCACCTTGCTTCCATTGTTGCCCGCAAGAGTCAATTCTCTGTTTGATGCAGAGGCCAAAATGTGCTTCTTAAAAATGCATATCCCGTTGATCCACCCCCACTCAAAGTCCTGCAGGGCCTTGCTGCCTGCCTCCTCTCAGGATGGAAGCCAAAGACCGCACAGGGACCATGTCCCATGTCCTGTGCAGTCGGCCCAGTCCTGTCCATTCTCTCTGACCTGAAGAGCCCAGTTCTCTCAGCCTTCACTCACTTTGATTCAGCCACCACTGGCTTCTAGGGTTCCTGGAGAACCTCAGACCAATCCCACCTCAGAGGCCATAGGTCTCCTCTTTGCTTAGCAAGGGCCTCTCTTCCTCTCCACCTCCACTTTGTTCCTTCTTCCTTATCCCCAAGGTCCCTGCTCAAATGTTGCCCTCAGAGAGACCTGCCATGCCCCCTCCACCATCACACTCATTCTCAGTCACCTCAGCCTGCTTCCCTCTTGTCATCACACCAACCATGACCTGATATTACTTGTCTGGACCTTTCAGGCCTTTCACCCAGCTCCCCACTGAAAGCTGCAGGAATACAGGAATTACCTCCACTTCAAACCCAACATGGAGCACAGGGCCCAGCACCCAAGAAACACTCTGCAGGTGCTTGTCAAATGAATGCATTAATTTTCCATTTTTCTACGTTATATCTCATGAACAGAAAGTGCCAGTACCCTCCCACAGAATGTACTCAGTTTGCCAAAACTGAGCCCCACACTAGCCCCTTTTCCCGACCTGGAAAATCAAGTCAAACTGAATTACCAATGATGACACCAACTTCACAGTAGGGATCATCATAGGCGCACGTCATCATGGTCCCCACGGTGTCATTGACCAAGGCCAGGATGTCCACATCTATGTCCTGATGGAACACAAGTCCCAGACAGTGTCAGGGGGCAGGAAGGGGGCATCACCCCTTTATCTTTTCCCAGAGAGGAAACAAGAGCTGTGAAGCTGATGAGACAAGCGCTAGATCCTGCCTGGAAGAGACAGGGCCTCTGTCAGACTCAGGGGTCTAGAAGAAAGAAAGGGCAGTTGGGAACTGAAGAGTGGAACCCAAGCTCCTGCCTTATGGCTGAAGGCCTCTGTGAAATGGAAATATGAGGACAGACCATCAGGAATCCAGCCTTCGTTGGAGAGACCCCCAAGGAAAGCATGTTTCTCCTGAGAGCAAAGCCCTCCCTCGTCCACAGGGACAGCTTAACCAGCCTCCGCCAAGTCCTCTCCATGGGCAGCACCACGGATTTCTCATCTGGGCTTCCCATGTTGATTAGTCAACTTGGATTATTACCCCAAGGAAATATGGTTCCCCAAGGTTTGGGGGAGCATTCTAAAGTGAAATGAAACAATAAAAGAAAAACACAGGCTACAAAAGATTATGATTGCATCTTTAGAGAGAAAAAAGACTAGAAGGGTATCCATCAAAATACTGTTCTCGCTGTCAGGATAACAAGTTGGATTTATTTGTCTACTTCTCAGCTCAGCAAGGAGCATGTCTTGCTTTTTCAGTTTAGATTATAATAAAATTTATTCAACAAATAGAGATAACCCATGAATAGAGAGTAGAAAATAGGAGAGACAGACAGACTGGAAAGAAAGTGATCTTTGAAGCTCAGAGAGGAAAGCCGATTAGAGCATTACACATGCACGGGTTCTAACCAAGAACTTCTGAGGGGGCTGTGGCAGCTGGGGAGGTCCCAGGGAAGTGTGAGTCCACATTTCAATGGCCACTAGAACAAGCACCATGTACCGAGGCTCACCAGTGAGTTTACCCAAATTGGTCACAACGGATCACACCTATACCACAGTGAGATCTGCCCCAGGATCAATTCCTTCTCTGATTCTCCTTCCAAGACAGACACAGTAGGAAACCCCACAGGGAGAGAAAGGGACTAGGACAGGGAGGCGAACCCCTCACCTTGTGTTTTCTTATGGCTTTGGTCAGACCACTCACTACATCTGTATCTTGAACTCCCCGTGCCTTAAACTTCTTGGTCCATGAAAGCAGGATACCCTGGGGGAAGATTTCAGAGCCAGTTAAAATGAAGAAGGTGCTCAGTTCTGAAATTCTGACAATGAGTGGCAGAAATCTCAAGCATGAAGCACATCTGTATGGGCTTCTCCTCTTGAAGCTGGATCACCCCCAATTCTTTCAACATTCCTTCAGAGGCTTTTTCTAACCATGTAAACATCTTTATTTCACCTGAGCAGTTTGAAACAGTATACGGAATGGCAGAACAGGACAATTGCTGAGGACCTAGACTCAGCAAGACATTAGTCAAGTCATTTAACCTCTCTGAGCCTCAGTTACTCATCCGTGAAACGGAGAACCCTCATTTCCCAACCCCTGTCACAGGAATGCTCTGATGGGAATACCCAGCCCGTGATAGATACACATTACGTACACAGGATGCATATGGATCGCCAGATCCACAAAACAGAACCAATGTAGTGTTAGCGAGCAGGACTACCTTGGGAACTTAAGTTTAACTTAGAAAAATGGCTCTTTCTCTTTGTATTATCAACTATTTCCCTAAAAGTGGTGTTTCCAGGAGTGCCTGGCTGGCTCAGTCAGTAGAGCATGCAACTTTTAATCTCGGGGTCATGAGTTCGAGCCCCACATTGGGTGTAGAGATTATTTAAAAATAACATACTTTTCCAAAAAAAAATTTTTTTTTAAAAACGGTGTTTCCTGAGAGTTTTGTAAAATAGCGAATAATCCGAATGTTTCAGGCTAGAAGAAAAGTTTGGAGATTAAGAGATTTGCCCAAGGCCACCCAGTCAAAAACAGATGAGCCCGAACTCACAGACTCCCCACCACGCCCTCCCAAGTCCTCTCAGTTTACGGATAAAGCCGAGATTTACAGAGGAAGGAAACTGCTCTAGATCTCACAGTGAGTGAAGGACACAGTCCAACAGGAATGCCCTGGTCTTTTTGCAGGGCTTTTCCCCTGCACCACAGCGCTACCTAGTGGCAGCCCTCCCTAACTTCTTCCTTCATAGGTCATGGGAACATCCGTGCTTCGTGAGATAGAAGGCAATCCCCGCCCCCCAAAAAGGCTGGTAGGGACAATGTGGTACGTATTAGAGGCAGGGTTTATGGGGGAGTGGAGAATAAATGCTTGTGATATACAGTTAAGTGGAAAGTTTTAAGGGACATTATTATATTTCTTAAAACTGTGCATACGTATGCATACTATGCAAACTATGCATACAGCATAACATCAGTATTTAATATAGACATGACTAGAAGGCCAACAATTCAAGTACTGGGTCTACTGAAGGTTGGGATTAGAGGTATTTCTGATTTCTTCTTTAAACTTTTCAATCCTACCCTTTTCTCTCTCTCTCTCTCTCCCCCTCTCTCTCTTCTATATTGAAAAGTATTACCATTTTATCATCAGAAACACACACACAGACACAGAAATTTCTCTTCTGCTAAGACTTTTCTGTTGCCTCATTTAAAAACAACGAAACAGGGGTGCCTGGGTGGCTCAGTGGGTTGAGGCCTCTGCCTTCAGCTCAGGTCGTGATCCCAGGGTCCTGGAATCAAGCCCCGCATCGGGCTCTCTCCTCAGTGGGGAGCCTGCTTCCTCCTCTCTCTCTCTGCCTGCCTCTCTGCCTACCTGTGGTCTCTGTCTGTCAAATAAATAAATAAAATCTTTAAAAAAACAACAACAACAACAACAACGAAACAAAACAACAACAGTGAAGTGACCTCCCAGTCTTAATTCCCAGGGTCTTATTTTCTTTCATCATCTTTTAGTTTCACAAAGAAATCTCCAGAGCCCCCCCTCCTCAAGGAGGCCTCCCCTTCCCATCTCCTCCTGCACTCAGATGACTTATCAGCCCCACTTTCTCCAAGAGCCCTTATTTCAGTGTCACAAGCCTACGTCCACAGCAGAGCCTTGATGAAACGGCTGTGCCCACACTTAGTTATCACTAGTACATTTCCTGTGGCTGAAGTTTTTCTACTTAACTTTAGACTTCACTGAAAGGCAGTCTGGGGGGAAATTTTATAAAATGCAAATAATTTAACTAGACTTTGATGAGAAAAAGCACTTTCGCTTTCTTGATATAATCAAGCACTCTTCCCTGGTTTAAATATTTAAACTGACTATCTTTACCGGGAAATGGCACAAAATGGGTCAAAATGCTTCCAGGCACCTTGGTGGTATTTTAAAGATTTTTTTTTATTTGTCAGAGAGAGAGAGGGAGAATGAGTGAGCACAGGCAGACAGAGTGGCAGGCAGAGGCAGAGGGAGAAGCAGGCTCCCCGCCGAGCAAGGACCCCGATGTGGGACTCGATCCCAGGACGCTGGGATCATGACCTGAGCTGAAGGCAGCCGCTTAACCAACTGAGCCACCCAGGTGTCCCCTTGGTGGTATTTTAAACAAAGTTCTAGAGCTGTGTCTTTCTGGAAAGGTGGTACGGGCAGGAGCTGGTGAGCTTGGACTAAGCCGCTCTTGGCTGTGTGGCCTTGGGCAAGTCTCTTAACATCTCTGAGCTGCAGCTGTTTTCTCAAATATGAAGTGGAAATAATCATACCTACTTCATATGATTGCTTGGGATTTTAATGAGATAATACACATAAGGAGTTCAGCACGTTGCAAGATACAATGCCAAAATCAAAAGTACAGTGCTATTATTATTATTATTATTAATATTATTACATAAAGATGTTGGTAGGGATTTGGCTTAGAAAAATGCCAAAATCTTGGATAAACAAACCATACAGTCACCCCCCCGGTTATCAAGAAAATATGTAAGTGTGGTTCTCAAACTCAAATGAACCCCAACAGAGCTTGAGAGATCTCCTCCTTCTTCCTGGGGTCTCCATTTCTGAGCACAGAGAAGAGCCATTGAACTACTTGGTGAATCTGATCTCTATCCCGGGGCCTGATACCCACCACTCTTCCTCCCACTCCCTCTACAGACTCCGGGACCTCTGCTCCTCCAGCCAGCAAAGACAGCGACACCGCACAGCCCAATTCGGCCTGGCCTATTCACACGTTCTCTAAACACTTCTTCATGCTAATTTTGTCCCATCCTTTTTTTATAAAATAATAAAAATGAGAACCTCAGCCCATGCCCTGTCTAGATAGATCATGGCTAATTCCCACTCAATGGAATCAAGTAAATGACTGGTTGTACCTTTAATTGTCAGATAGTTAATAATCACCTATAAAATACAAGACACCATGCTATAGACCCTGCAGGTAGAGAAGAATATAAAACAGGGGCGCCTGGGGGGCTCAGTCGGTTAAGCGTCCGCCTTCGCCTCAGGTCAGGATCTCAGGGTCCTGGGATCGAGCCCCATATTGGGCTCCCTGCTTAGCAGGGAGCCTGCTTCTCCCTCTCTCTCTGTCCCTACCTCCTTGTGCTTGCAGTCTCTCTCTCTGAAATAAATAAATAAAATCTAAAAAAAAAAAAAAAGACTAATATAAGACAGTGCCTGCCCTCCAGAAACATCTGTTGAGTCAGGGGACAAGGTACGAAAGCACCAAGAAACCACTGACATAGGGACAGGGACCTGCAGTGGCGCTGCCGCTACCACTGATGCAACGGGCACAGTCTGGTCCAAGCTCCCCTCAGCCCGGCAGGGGACTGTTATTACCTCTGTTTTACAGATGGAAGAACAAGTGGCTTAAGAAGTTACGAACTTGCCCAGGGGACACAGCTTGCTCTGAGCCATGATTCAAAGACAAGTCTGTGGGATATGATGACCCATTCTTTTTTCCACTCCTCCCCACTGATGATGGATCAAGCCAGCAACAGCAAACACATCCTAGGTCAGGCTGGGATGTCCACGTTCTCCATGAATGGACCACCAGCTGGGCATCATGACCGGCACGTGCAGGAGGAGACCATGGGCCCCCACCCCAGACCAGTGTGGCCTGGGGATACCTGACTCTTGACTGTGACTCCCTGACCCCAGAAAGCTCATTGTTCTTTCCTGTGGCCCCTTAAATTATTCTCGCAGATTGACATAAGATTGGGTTTGATTTCTCCCTTTTTATCACTGTATGAGGCACACAGAGATGAGACCTCCCGCTGGGCAGCTGCACAGCTGAGACTGTATGTCCCAACACTGTCCCTCCAATGACCCCACCTGCAGCCGCCTCCTCAGGGCTCACTGGAGAGGGAAACTCCCCAAGCCTTCCTGCTCTTGCGCTAGTTGGCTATGTCCGGGGTGCTAGGTGTGGTCCCCAGATCACCAGCATCCACATCCATCACCCGGGAAGCTGTTAGAAATCCAAATCTAAGGCCCCACTGATTGAGAATCTCTGGGACAGGGTCCAGCAATCTGTGTCTAACAAGCCCTCTAGGGATCCCCATGCAACCAAGTCTGAGAATGAAGGGGTAAAAACCATCCCATTGCCATGTGTCATGCCCATGTCAAGTGCAAAATCAAAGCTACTGCATTTACGAGCTCTCCACCTCACATTTCCACCTCACTGCACAAAAAAAGAAGAAAACAAAACAAGAAGACTCTTGCTGATCTCTGCTGTTCCTAGCCTGCCTCCTGAACATGCCCACGTTCTCTAGCCCCAACCCCAAACCCTGCACAGCTTCTTCCCTCCCCGTCATGAACCTTACCTCTTCCAGTTTCGTCTGTCTGCAGGGAAAAGAGAAAGTTAGGCCAAGGGGCAATTTCTTACGCTTCAACCCCCTTGTCTTCATGAAATCTGCCAGACAGTCAGCGATGTAGTCAAACAGCTACAGAGAAGAGAAAGCACAGGACGTTGGGCTAAGGCGTGGTCTGCTATAGACTTGATGTCAAGGCCTCCCCCTGCCCCTGCCCCATACCTCTGAGCCATTCCCTCGGATAATTTCATTGGGTGTTGGGTAGAACTGACTCTCCATCTGGACCTTTCTTTTCCCCGCTTCAGAGACTTGCACTTTCAACACGCGAAACTTGGACCCTCCAAGATCCAGGGAAAGGAACTCCCCATTTTCTATGGGGGAAAAAAAAAGGTATCATTCAGTGAAGGCTGTTCCATAGCCAGCTCAGCTTTAGAAGTTGAGGCATGACCCAAATCTGCCCACCGGGCCTTGTTGGAGGGCGTGAACATGGAGAAGGCCAATGTGATCCCACTTCAGGCAGATGGTATCAGAAGTGGGCCTCGAGGGTGGAGCCGAGTCCAGCATGCCCAACCAGGCTGAGGGAGCTGATATTCCGAGTGTGGGCAAAGTGCTGGTAAGGCAGGAGGAGAAGGCAGGGAGGCATGCAAGGAAGGGAAACCAGCCCCATACAAGCCTCGGTCTCTTAGACAGATGGGAAATACCCCGGGAGGGTAAAGAGATAGGGACCCAAGGATGGCCCTCACAGGGCCAAGGATCTTCATATTTGGGGTCAGACCCAGCTCAGTGCAAGACAGATGCTATTAAGAAAAAGGTGGATATGACCCGTATGTTAAGGCGAGGCAGCCCATTTTGCTGACTTCAACTCAGGATCCAGCCAGGATTCCTGCCAGGACGCCTGCCAGCCTTCTGCACCAGCCACAGATACGGGATAAGAACACACACTTGTGGACCCACAATCCTTTGTATAGAACTATCTGTGCCTGAAAAGCGTGACAGGTACCAGGCATTATAAGGTACATTATATGGTACAGTATATATATACAGGTATATATTGTTATATGGCATGATATATGCCCAAGGCACATGTGAGTGAAATTCTAGGACCACAAGTCTGGTTCCCCAGTGGCCTTGTTTTGTACCATGTGACCTTAGATACAGCTGCATGGGGATGAGGGACCAGCTGGCCATTCAGATTTACTCCGTGTGACATGTGAAATAAAACAGTGAGAATTGCTAGTTCATGGTAAAGACTGAAGTAGAGGCATCCCCCAAACCAGAGGTCAGCTGGGTAGCCAAGGTGGCCCCATGTATGTAGGCTGAAACCACAGGGGAAAATCTGAGTCCCACCCAGTCTGCTTGCAATCTGAGTGGACCACAGCTCCTGCCCTCAGAGTCCCACAAGATCCTGTACGCCCCCTTTTGCTCTCCGTGTCCTTATAAAACAGAACTCCTTTCCTCACCGGGCTCGACTGAGTTTTCTGTTTGTGGCAATCAGAGAGCTAGAGACAGGCCCTCCTGAGCAGCGCTCTGCAAACTTGAATGTGCATGTGACTCTCCTAAGAATTTTAACATGCAGATTGTGAGGTGGGGATCTGAGATTCTGGTATTGTTTTGGTTTTGGTGGTTTTTTTTTTTTATAAGTTTATTTATTTATTTAAGTCATCAACATGGGGCTTGAACTCATGACCCCAAGCTCAAGAGTCATATGCCAGTGGGGCGCCCTGGAGATTTGGTATTCCCAAACAGGTTCCCAGGTACAGCTGCTGCAGGTGTGGACCACAGTCAGAGCAGCACGGCCTTGATCATTTCCAGACCCAGCCAGCTGGATCTTTTGTTTTTGTAGAGATTATCTGAAAAGCAAGATTCTTATCTCCCTACATCTGCCCCCAAAGAAGCCTGATGGAGCCATTTATTATTCAGGGAGGGAATCTAGGGACCTAATACTGTGCAACTTCTGTTTTCATCACATACCAAGGAAGAGATGTTTTCCCAGATGTTATCTTGTTGAGCAGGAAATAGGGCAGATCACACAGTCCATGTACGAACATTCACTGAGCACGACTCTGTGCCAAATAACATGCCAGGTGCTAGGCAGCCCAGGGAACGCTCTCTAAACCCCAGAAGAGGTGGGACAGAACTGAGTGCAGAAGAATGAGAGGGAGGGAGGCAGCCAGCCAGAGCAGGTCCCAGGGAGAGGAACCGAGCCAAGGAATGAGCTCACATAGGGAGGGTGGAGGCTGCTTTTGAGGAAGGAGGGAGGACAGAAATACAGTCTCAGGATAAACTAGGAAGGATCTGGGGAAACTAGCCCACCCCAAAGAGCTTGAGCTTTCTCCAGAAGGTGAGGGGAGCTGCAGAAAGATTTTAAGCAGGGAGGGATGTGCCCAGCTCTGAGTGAGATTTGAGGAAAATGCCTCGGGCACCAATCAGGAGAGACTGGGGGATTTTCATAGAAGAGGAGGTTCCTGGGCTGCAAATTCAGGTTAGAGGTCATCTCAGAACCTTCCGTGCAGCGTAGCACAGATTCGCTTCCTCTGGCCTCTGGCACCCTTATCAGCAGGCAAGCACCTTGCTTCACCAGTGACTCAACAGGGGATTTCCTGGAAACCACTTGGCCTGATCGCTTCTGCACTTTGACCCCAGAGAAAGGACTCGTTGGACCCTGAGGGAGGGAGGACGCACCTGAAGAAGAGGCAACAGCCACCAAAAGGCCGTCAGGATCTCTACAGCAATTATTACAATTATTATGACCTCCCATCATGGGGCTGGGATACATGACATGGTGACGACAGCTAAGAAGAAGGTGTTGCACATTTGAAAATTGCTAAGAGGGTAGATCTTCAAAGTTCTCATTGGAAGAAAAAAGAAATGTGTAACTATGTATGTTGCTGAATGTTATTGTGGTGATCATTTTGTGG